>JANJGN010002227.1:0-81022 GCA_026770705.1 Isurus oxyrinchus
TGCGCTGGTGCTGCCCCTTTAAGAGCAAGAGGGTCACCTGGACCGATATTTGGGGCGTCTGGTGGGGGGGGGTGGAGAGGGAGAGAGAGAGAGAGAGAGAGAGAGAGACAGAGACATGCCTCCCTCATCTGATTGGCTGCCTGTGTGTCACATGGGGGGGGTTGGGTGAAGATAGGGGGAGTGGCCTTGTCTGGAAAGAGGAAGTGAAAGTTTCGGGCACTTGACAAAAGTTTGGAAAACTTCTGGTTTTGACTGTAGCTGGGGACAGGAGTGGGGGGTGAGGAAGTTTCCCGGGTCAGAGGGTTAGAGAGCGAGGGAGGGAGGGAGGGAGAGATGGGTGGGTGGACCGGGTGAAAAAAGTGGCCCCTTTAAATGTGGGCTGTGCCACTGGGAGAACGATTGAGAAAATGAAACTGGATTGCAATTGACGCAGTGTCGCTGAGAGCGGGGTTCCAGGAAGTGGACCTTCTCCTGGCCTCCGAGCCTTCTCCCCAACTCCTCCTCCACCTCACCCCGATCGCCAAGAGTCACAAACTCTCTCCCAACTTTCCTAAACCCTCTGCGGAAAAGGGCTGGTGGTGACAGGAAGAGAGGGAGAGAGAGAGAGAAAGAGAGAGAGAGAGAGAGACAGACAGACTTGGGATCAGAAACAAAAAAGCAGAATTACCTGGGAAAAACTCAGCGGGTCCGGCAGCGTCGGCGGAGAAGAAAAGAGTTGACGTTTCGAGTCCTCATGACCCTTCGACAGAACTTGGGAGCACGTCCTACAAGAAACGTTCCGCAACTGAACTGCTGAACCATCCCAGGGAACAGGAACGATCCCACTCTCTCTTACACCACCACCCCCCCCCCCCACCCCGAGCCACCTCCACCGTCCCAGCCCCCCTGTTGGGTTCCGGCGACATGAGGAATCCGGGCTGCTGGATCCTACTTTACTGTCTGGGTGAGAAAATTCGCTTCCGTGTTGGTGAAAAGGAAGCAGGAATGGGAATATGGGCAAGGGGGGGGTGGGGAAAGGAAGATCGGGACGGAGGTGACAAGAGAGCAGGAGGGGAGAGAGAGAGAGAGAGATAGAGAGAGAGAGAGGCAGAGGGCAGAAAGGGAGATAGAAACGGGGGGGTGGGGAGTAATAGACGGGGAGGCCAACAGAACTGGGCGAGGGAGGGGAGAGAGAATAGTTCAGTTTTGATTCCAATCGAGGCAAGTGAGCACAGAATAACAGATTCCCGGGAGCGAGTTACAGACTGGAATCTAATCGAGGGGTTCGGGGGTGGTTTATATACAGAATAACAGATACCCGGGAGTGAGTTACAGACTGGAATCTAATCGAGGGGTTCGGGGTGGTTTATATACAGAATAACAAATACCCGGGAGTGAGTTACAGACTGGAATCGAATCGAGGGGTTCAGGGTGTTTTATATACAGAATAACAGATTCCCGGGTGGGAGTTACAGACTGGAATCGAATCGAGGTGTTCGGGGTGGTTTATATATAGAATAACAGATACCCGGGAGGGAGTTACAGACTGGAATCTAATCGAGGGGTACAGGGGGTGTTTCTATAAAGAATAGCAGATACCCGGGAGTGAGTTACAGACTGGAATCTAATCGAGGGGTACTGGGGCGTTTATATATAGAATAGCAGATACCCGGGAGTGAGTTACAGACTGGAATCTAATCGAGGTGTTCGGGGTGGTTTATATATAGAATAACAGATTCCCTTGAGAGAGTTACAGTCTGGAATCTAATCGAGGGGTTCGGGGTGGTTTATATATAGAATAACAGATACCCGGGAGTGAGTTACAGACTGGAATCTAATCGAGGTGTTCGGGGTGGTTTATATATAGAATAACAGATTCCCTTGAGAGAGTTACAGTCTGGAATCTAATCGAGGGGTTCGGGGTGGTTTATATATAGAATAACAGATACCCGGGAGTGAGTTACAGACTGGAATCTAATCGAGGGGTTCGGGGGGGGTTTATATATAGAATAACAGATACCCGGGAGTGAGGTACAGACTGGAATCTAATCGAGGGGGTTCGGGGGGGGGGTGGTTTATATATAGAATAACAGATACCCGGGAGTGAGTTACAGACTGGAATCTAATCGAGGGGTTCGGGGTGGTTTATATATAGAATAACAGAAACCTGGGAGTGAGTGGCAGACTGGAATCTAATCGAGGGGTTCGGGGGTGGTTTATATATAAAATAACAGATACCCGGGAGTAAGTTACAGACTGGAATCTAATCAAGGGGTTCGGGGCGGTTTATATATAGAATAACAGATACCCGGGAGTGAGTTACAGACCGGAATCTAATCGAGGGGTTCGGGGGTGGTTTATATATAGAATAACAGATACCCGGGAGTGAGTGACAGACTGGAATCTAATCGAGGGGTTCGGGGTGGTTTATATACAGAATAACAGATACCCGGGAGTGAGTTACAGACTGGAATCTAATCGAGGGGTTCGGGGTGGTTTATATATAGAATAACAGATACCCGGGAGTGAGTTACAGACTGGAATCTAATCGAGGGGTTCGGGGCGGTTTATATATAGAATAACAGATACCCGGGAGTGAGTTACAGACTGGAATCTAATCGAGGGGTTCGGGGTGGTTTATATATAGAATAGCAGATACCCGGGAGTGAGTTACAGACTGGAATCTAATCGAGGGGTTCGGGGCGGTTTATATATAGAATAACAAATACCCGGGAGTGAGTTACAGACTGGAATCTAATCGAGGGGTTCGGGGTGGTTTATATATAGAATAACAGATACCCGGGAGTGAGTTACAGGCTGGAATCTAATCGAGGGGTTCGGTGTGGTTTATATATAGAATAACAGATACCCGGGAGTGAGTTACAGACTGGAATCTAATCGAGGGGTTCGGGGTGGTTTATATATAGAATAACAGATACCCGGGAGTGAGTTACAGACTGGAATCTAATCGAGGGGTTCGGGGTGGTTTATATATAGAATAACATATACCTGGGAGTGAGTTACAGACTGGAATCTAATCGAGGGGTTCGGGGTGCTTTATATATAGAATAACAGATACCTGGGAGTGAGTTACAGACTGGAATCTAATCGAGGGGTTTGGTGTGGTTTATATATAGAATAACAGATACCAGGGAGTGAGTTACAGACTGGAATCGAATCGAGGGGTTCGGGGTGGTTTATATATAGAATAACAGATTCCCGGGAGTGAGTTACAGACTGGAATCTAATCGAGGGGTCCGGGGGGCTTTATATATAGAATAACAGATACCTGAAAGCGAGTTACAGACTGGAATCTAATCGAGGGGTTCTGTGTGGTTCATATATAGAATAACAGATTCCTGGGAGGTGAGTTACAGACTGGAATCTAATCGAGGGGTCCAGGGGGCTTTATATATAGAATAACAGATACCTGGGAGCGAGTTACACACTGGAATCTAATCGAGGGGTTCGGGGTGGTTTATCTATAGAATAACAGATACCCGGGAGTGAGTTACAGACTGGAATCTAATCGAGGGGTTCGGGGTGGTTTATATATAGAATAACAGATACCCGGGAGTGAGTTACAGACTGGAATCTAATCGAGGGGTTCGGGGTGGTTTATATATAGAATAACAGATACCTGGGAGTGAGTTACAGACTGGAATCTAATCGAGGGGTTCGGGGTGGTTTATATATAGAATAACAGATTCCCGGGAGTGACTTACAGTTTGGAATCTAATCGAGGGGTTCGGGGTGGTTTATATATAGAATAACAGATTCCCGGGAGTGAGTTACAGACTGGAATCTAATCGAGGGGTTCGGGGTGTTTTATATATAGAATAAAAGATACCCGGGAGTGAGTTACAGACTGGAATCTAATCGAGGGGTTCGGGGTGGTTTATATATAGAATAACAGATACCCGGGATTGAGTTACAGACTGGAAGCTAATCGAGGGGTTCGGGGGGGTTTATATATAGAATAACAGATACTCGGGAGTGAGTTACAGACTGGAATCTAATCGAGGGGTTCGGGGTGGTTTATATAAAGAATAACAGATACCCGGGAGCGAGATACAGACTGGAATCTAATCGAGGGTTTTGGGATGGTTTATATATAGAATAACAGATACCCGGGAGCGAGTTACAGACTGGAATCTAATCGAGGGGTTCGGGGTGGTTTATATAGAGAATAACAGATTCCTGGGAGTGAGTTACAGACTGGAATCTAATCGAGGGGTTCGGGGTGTTTTATATATAGAATAACAGATACCCGGGAGTGAGTTACAGACTGGATTCTAATCGAATGGTTCGGAGTGGTTTATATATAGAATAACAGATACCCGGGAGTGAGTTACAGAAAGGAATCTAATCGAGGGGTTCGGGGTGGTTTATATATAGAATAACAGATACCCGTGAGTGAGTTACAGACTGGAATCTAATCGAGGGGTTCGGGGTGGTTTATATATAGAATAACAGATTCCCGGGAGTGAGTTACAGACTGGAATCTAATCGAGGGGCTCGGGGTGGTTTATATATAGAATAACTGATACCCGGGAGTGAGTTACAGACTGGAATCTAATCGAGGGGTTCAGGGTGTTTTATATACAGAATAACAGATTCCCGGGTGGGAGTTACAGACTGGAATCGAATCGAGGTGTTCGGGGTGGTTTATATATAGAATAACAGATACCCGGGAGTGAGTTACAGACTGGAATCTAATCGAGGGGTACAGGGGTGTTTCTATAAAGAATAGCAGATACCCGGGAGTGAGTTACAGACTGGAATCTAATCGAGGGGTACTGGGGCGTTTATATATAGAATAGCAGATACCCGGGAGTGAGTTACAGACTGGAATCTAATCGAGGTGTTCGGGGTGGTTTATATATAGAATAACAGATTCCCTTGAGAGAGTTACAGTCTGGAATCTAATCGAGGGGTTCGGGGTGGTTTATATATAGAATAACAGATACCCGGGAGTGAGTTACAGACTGGAATCTAATCGAGGTGTTCGGGGTGGTTTATATATAGAATAACAGATACCCGGGAGTGAGTTACAGACTGGAATCTAATCGAGGGGTTCAGGGTGGTTTATATATAGAATAACAGATACCCGGGAGTGAGTTACAGAGTGGAATCTAATCGAGGGGTTCGGGGTGGTTTATATATAGAATAACAGATACCCGGGAGTGAGTTACAGACTGGAATCTAATCGAGGGGTTCAGGGTGGTTTATATATAGAATAACAGATACCCGGGAGTGAGTTGCAGACTGGAATCTAATCGAGGGGTTCGGGGTGGTTTATATATAGAATAACAGATTCCCTTGAGAGAGTTACAGTCTGGAATCTAATCGAGGGGTTCGGGGTGGTTTATATATAGAATAACAGATACCCGGGAGTGAGTTACAGACTGGAATCTAATCGAGGGGTTCGGGGGGGGTTTATATATAGAATAACAGATACCCGGGAGTGAGGTACAGACTGGAATCTAATCGAGGGGTTCGGGGGGGTTTATATATAGAATAACAGATACCCGGGAGTGAGTTACAGACTGGAATCTAATCGAGGGGTTCGGGGTGGTTTATATATAGAATAACAGAAACCTGGGAGTGAGTGGCAGACTGGAATCTAATCGAGGGGTTCGGGGTGGTTTATATATAAAATAACAGATACCCGGGAGTAAGTTACAGACTGGAATCTAATCAAGGGGTTCGGGGCGGTTTATATATAGAATAACAGATACCCGGGAGTGAGTTACAGACCGGAATCTAATCGAGGGGTTCGGGGTGGTTTATATATAGAATAACAGATACCCGGGAGTGAGTGACAGACTGGAATCTAATCGAGGGGTTCGGGGTGGTTTATATACAGAATAACAGATACCCGGGAGTGAGTTACAGACTGGAATCTAATCGAGGGGTTCGGGGTGGTTTATATATAGAATAACAGATACCCGGGAGTGAGTTACAGACTGGAATCTAATCGAGGGGTTCGGGGCGGTTTATATATAGAATAACAGATACCCGGGAGTGAGTTACAGACTGGAATCTAATCGAGGGGTTCGGGGTGGTTTATATATAGAATAGCAGATACCCGGGAGTGAGTTACAGACTGGAATCTAATCGAGGGGTTCGGGGCGGTTTATATATAGAATAACAAATACCCGGGAGTGAGTTACAGACTGGAATCTAATCGAGGGGTTCGGGGTGGTTTATATATAGAATAACAGATACCCGGGAGTGAGTTACAGGCTGGAATCTAATCGAGGGGTTCGGTGTGGTTTATATATAGAATAACAGATACCCGGGAGTGAGTTACAGACTGGAATCTAATCGAGGGGTTCGGGGTGGTTTATATATAGAATAACAGATACCCGGGAGTGAGTTACAGACTGGAATCTAATCGAGGGGTTCGGGGTGGTTTATATATAGAATAACATATACCTGGGAGTGAGTTACAGACTGGAATCTAATCGAGGGGTTCGGGGTGCTTTATATATAGAATAACAGATACCTGGGAGTGAGTTACAGACTGGAATCTAATCGAGGGGTTTGGTGTGGTTTATATATAGAATAACAGATACCAGGGAGTGAGTTACAGACTGGAATCGAATCGAGGGGTTCGGGGTGGTTTATATATAGAATAACAGATTCCCGGGAGTGAGTTACAGACTGGAATCTAATCGAGGGGTCCGGGGGGCTTTATATATAGAATAACAGATACCTGAAAGCGAGTTACAGACTGGAATCTAATCGAGGGGTTCTGTGTGGTTCATATATAGAATAACAGATTCCTGGGAGTGAGTTACAGACTGGAATCTAATCGAGGGGTCCAGGGGGCTTTATATATAGAATAACAGATACCTGGGAGCGAGTTACACACTGGAATCTAATCGAGGGGTTCGGGGTGGTTTATCTATAGAATAACAGATACCCGGGAGTGAGTTACAGACTGGAATCTAATCGAGGGGTTCGGGGTGGTTTATATATAGAATAACAGATACCCGGGAGTGAGTTACAGACTGGAATCTAATCGAGGGGTTCGGGGTGGTTTATATATAGAATAACAGATACCTGGGAGTGAGTTACAGACTGGAATCTAATCGAGGGGTTCGGGGTGGTTTATATATAGAATAACAGATTCCCGGGAGTGACTTACAGTTTGGAATCTAATCGAGGGGTTCGGGGTGGTTTATATATAGAATAACAGATTCCCGGGAGTGAGTTACAGACTGGAATCTAATCGAGGGGTTCGGGGTGTTTTATATATAGAATAAAAGATACCCGGGAGTGAGTTACAGACTGGAATCTAATCGAGGGGTTCGGGGTGGTTTATATATAGAATAACAGATACCCGGGAGTGAGTTACAGACTGGAAGCTAATCGAGGGGTTCGGGGGGGTTTATATATAGAATAACAGATACTCGGGAGTGAGTTACAGACTGGAATCTAATCGAGGGGTTCGGGGTGGTTTATATAAAGAATAACAGATACCCGGGAGCGAGATACAGACTGGAATCTAATCGAGGGGTTTGGGATGGTTTATATATAGAATAACAGATACCCGGGAGCGAGTTACAGACTGGAATCTAATCGAGGGGTTCGGGGTGGTTTATATAGAGAATAACAGATTCCTGGGAGTGAGTTACAGACTGGAATCTAATCGAGGGGTTCGGGGTGTTTTATATATAGAATAACAGATACCCGGGAGTGAGTTACAGACTGGATTCTAATCGAATGGTTCGGAGTGGTTTATATATAGAATAACAGATACCCGGGAGTGAGTTACAGAAAGGAATCTAATCGAGGGGTTCGGGGTGGTTTATATATAGAATAACAGATACCCGTGAGTGAGTTACAGACTGGAATCTAATCGAGGGGTTCGGGGTGGTTTATATATAGAATAACAGATTCCCGGGAGTGAGTTACAGACTGGAATCTAATCGAGGGGCTCGGGGTGGTTTATATATAGAATAACTGATACCCGGGAGTGAGTTACAGACTGGAATCTAATCGAGGGGTTCGGGGTGGTTTATATAAACAATAACAGATACCCGGGAGCGAGATACAGACTGGAATCTAATCGAGGGGTTTGGGATGGTTTATATATAGAATAACAGATACCCGGGAGCGAGTTACAGACTGGAATCTAATCGAGGGGTTCGGGGTGGTTTATATAAAGAATAACAGATACCCGGGAGCGAGATACAGACTGGAATCTAATCGAGGGGTTTGGGATGGTTTATATATAGAATAACAGATACCCGGGAGCGAGTTACAGACTGGAATCTAATCGAGGGGTTCGGGGTGGTTTATATAGAGAATAACAGATTCCTGGGAGTGAGTTACAGACTGGAATCTAATCGAGGGGTTCGGGGTGTTTTATATATAGAATAACAGATACCCGGGAGTGAGTTACAGACTGGATTCTAATCGAATGGTTCGGAGTGGTTTATATATAGAATAACAGATACCCGGGAGTGAGTTACAGAAAGGAATCTAATCGAGGGGTTCGGGGTGGTTTATATATAGAATAACAGATACCCATGAGTGAGTTACAGACTGGAATCTAATCGAGGGGTTCGGGGTGGTTTATATATAGAATAACAGATTCCCGGGAGTGAGTTACAGACTGGAATCTAATCGAGGGGCTCGGGGTGGTTTATATATAGAATAACAGGTACCCGGAAGTGAGTTACAGACCGGAATCTAATCGAGGGGTTCGGGGTGGTTTATATATAGAATAACAGATACCCGGGAGTGAGTTACAGAAAGGAATCTAATCGAGGGGTTCGGGGTGGTTTATATATAGAATAACAGATACCCGTGAGTGAGTTACAGACTGGAATCTAATCGAGGGGTTCGGGGTGGTTTATATATAGAATAACAGATTCCCGGGAGTGAGTTACAGACTGGAATCTAATCGAGGGGCTCGGGGTGGTTTATATATAGAATAACAGATTCCCGGGAGTGAGTTACAGACTGGAATCTAATCGAGGTGTTCGGGGTGGTTTATATATAGAATAACAGATACCCGGGAGTGAGTTACAGACTGGAATCTAATCGAGGTGTTCGGGGTGGGTTATATATAGAATAACAGATACCCGGGAGTGAGTTACAGACCGGAATCTAATCGAGGGGTTCGGGGTGGTTTATATATAGAATAACAGATACCCGGGAGTGAGTTACAGACTGGAATCTAATCGAGGGGTTCGGGGGTTTATATATAGAATAACAGATACCCAGGAGCGAGTTACAGACTGGAATCTAATCGAGGGGTTTGGGGTGTTTTATATACAGAATAACAGATACCCGGGAGTGAGTTACAGACTGGAATCTAATCGAGGGGTTTGGGGTGGTTTATATATAGAATAACAGATGCCCGGGAGTGAGTTACAAACTGGAATCTAATCGAGGGGTTCAGGGTGGTTTATATATAGAATAACAGATACCCGGGAGTGAGTTACAGACTGAATCTAATCGAGGGGTTCGGGGTGGTTTATATATAGAATAACAGATACCCGGGAGTGAGTTACAGACTGGAATCTAATCGAGGGGTTCGAGGTGGTTTATATATAGAATAACAGATACCTGGGAGTGAGTTACAGACTGGAATCTAATCGAGGGGTTCGGGGTGGTTTATATATAGAATAACAGATACCCGGGAGTGAGTTACAGACTGGAATCTAATCGAGTGGTTCGGGGTGGTTTATATATAGAATAACAAATACCCGGGAGTAGTTACAGACTGGAATCTAATCGAGGGGTTCGGGGTGGATTATATATAGAATAACAGATACCCGGGAGTGAGTTACAGACTGGAATCTAATCGAGGGGTTCGGGGTGGTTTATATATAGAATAACAGATACCCGGGAGTGAGTTACAGACTGGAATCTAATCGAGTGGTTCGGGGTGGTTTATATATAGAATAACAGATACCCAGTGTGAGTTACATTGTGGAATCTAATCGAGCGGTTCGGGGTGGTTTATATATAGAATAACAGATACCCGGGAGTGAGTTACAGGCTGGAATTTAATCGAGGGGTTTGGGTAGTTTATATACAGAATAACAGATACCCAGGAGTGCATTACAGATTGGAATCTAATCGAGGAGTTCGGGGTGGTTTATATACAGAATAACATATACCCGGGAGTGAGTTACAGACTGGAATCTAATCGAGGGGTTCGGGATGGTTTATATACAGAATAACAGATACCCGGGAGTGAGTTACAGACTGGAATCGAATCGAGGGGTTCGGGGTGGTCTATATATAGAATAACAGATGCCCGGGAGTGAGTTACAGACTGGAATCTAATCGAGGGGTTCGGGGTGGTATATATATACAATAACGGATACCCGGGAGTGAGTTACAGACTGGAATCAAATCGAGGGGTTTGGGGTGGTTTATATACAGAATAACAGATTCCCGGGAGTGAGTTACAGACTGGAATCGATTCGAGGGGTTCGGGGTGGTTTATATATAGAATAACAGATACCCGGGAGTGAGTTACAGACTGGAATCTAATCGAGGGGTTCGGGGTGGTTTATATACAGAATAACAGATACCCGGGAGTGAGTTACAGACTGGAATCTAATCGAGGGGTTCGGTTTGGTTTATATATAGAATAACAGATACCCGGAAGTGAGTTACAGACTGGAATCTAATCGAGGGGTTCAAGGTGGTTTATATACAGAATAACAGATACCCGGGAGTGAGTTACAGACTGGAATCGAATCGAGGGGTTCGGGGTGGTTTATATACAGAATAACAGATTCCCGGGAGTGAGTTACAGACTGGAATCGAATCGAGGGGTTCGGGGTGGTTTATATATAGAATAACTGATTCCCGGGAGTGAGTTACAGACTGGAATCTCATCGAGGGGTTCGGTGTGCTTTATATATAGAATAACAGATACCCGGGAGTGAGTTACAGACTGGAATCTAATCGAGAGGTTTGGGGTGGTTTATATATAGAATAACAGATTCCCGGGAGTGAGTTACAGACTGGAATCTCATCGAGGGGTTCGGTGTGCTTTATATATAGAATAACAGATACCCGGGAGTGAGTTACAGACTGGAATCTAATCGAGAGGTTTGGGGTGGTTTATATATAGAATAACAGATACCTGGGAGTGAGTTACAGACTGGAATCGAATCGAAAGGTTCGGGGTGGTTTATATACAGAATAACAGATTCCCGGGAGTGAGTTACAGACTGGAATCTAATCGAGGGGTTCGGGGTGGTTTATATATAGAATTACAGATACCCGGGAGTGAGTTACAGACTGGAATCTAATCGAGGGGTTCGGTTTGGTTTATATATAGAATAACAGATACCCGGAAGTGAGTTACAGACTGGAATCTAATCGAGGGGTTCGAGGTGGTTTATATACAGAATAACAGATACCCGGGAGTGAGTTACAGACTGGAATCTAATTGAGTGGTTCGGCGTGTTTTATATACAGAATAACAGATACCCGGGAGTGAGTTCCAGACTGGAATCTAATCGAGGGGTTCGGGGTGGTTTATATATAGAATTACAGATACCCGGGAGTGAGTTACAGACTGGAATCGAGTCGAGGGGTTTTGGGCTGTTTTATATACAGAATAACAGATACCCGGGAGTGAGTTACAGACTGGAATCGAATCGAGGGGTTCGGGGTGGTTTATATATAGAATAACAGATTCCCGGGAGTGAGTTACAGACTGGAATCTAATCGAGGGTTTCGGGGTGGTTTATATATCGAATAACAGATTCCCGGGTGTGAGTTACAGACTGGAATCTAATCGAGGTGTTCGGGGTGGGTTATATATAGAATAACAGATACCCGGGAGTGAGTTACAGACTGGAATCTAATCGAGGTGTTCGGGGTGGGTTATATATAGAATAACAGATACCCGGGAGTGAGTTACAGACCGGAATCTAATCGAGGGGTTCGGGGTGGTTTATATATAGAATAACAGATACCCGGGAGTGAGTTACAGACTGGAATCTAATCGAGGGGTTCGGGGGTTTATATATAGAATAACAGATACCCAGGAGCGAGTTACAGACTGGAATCTAATCGAGGGGTTTGGGGTGTTTTATATACAGAATAACAGATACCCGGGAGTGAGTTACAGACTGGAATCTAATCGAGGGGTTTGGGGTGGTTTATATATAGAATAACAGATGCCCGGGAGTGAGTTACAAACTGGAATCTAATCGAGGGGTTCAGGGTGGTTTATATATAGAATAACAGATACCCGGGAGTGAGTTACAGACTGAATCTAATCGAGGGGTTCGGGGTGGTTTATATATAGAATAACAGATACCCGGGAGTGAGTTACAGACTGGAATCTAATCGAGGGGTTCGAGGTGGTTTATATATAGAATAACAGATACCTGGGAGTGAGTTACAGACTGGAATCTAATCGAGGGGTTCGGGGTGGTTTATATATAGAATAACAGATACCCGGGAGTGAGTTACAGACTGGAATCTAATCGAGTGGTTCGGGGTGGTTTATATATAGAATAACAAATACCCGGGAGTAGTTACAGACTGGAATCTAATCGAGGGGTTCGGGGTGGATTATATATAGAATAACAGATACCCGGGAGTGAGTTACAGACTGGAATCTAATCGAGGGGTTCGGGGTGGTTTATATATAGAATAACAGATACCCGGGAGTGAGTTACAGACTGGAATCTAATCGAGTGGTTCGGGGTGGTTTATATATAGAATAACAGATACCCAGTGTGAGTTACATTGTGGAATCTAATCGAGCGGTTCGGGGTGGTTTATATATAGAATAACAGATACCCGGGAGTGAGTTACAGGCTGGAATTTAATCGAGGGGTTTGGGTAGTTTATATACAGAATAACAGATACCCAGGAGTGCATTACAGATTGGAATCTAATCGAGGAGTTCGGGGTGGTTTATATACAGAATAACATATACCCGGGAGTGAGTTACAGACTGGAATCTAATCGAGGGGTTCGGGGTGGTTTATATACAGAATAACAGATACCCGGGAGTGAGTTACAGACTGGAATCGAATCGAGGGGTTCGGGGTGGTCTATATATAGAATAACAGATGCCCGGGAGTGAGTTACAGACTGGAATCTAATCGAGGGGTTCGGGGTGGTATATATATACAATAACGGATACCCGGGAGTGAGTTACAGACTGGAATCAAATCGAGGGGTTTGGGGTGGTTTATATACAGAATAACAGATTCCCGGGAGTGAGTTACAGACTGGAATCGATTCGAGGGGTTCGGGGTGGTTTATATATAGAATAACAGATACCCGGGAGTGAGTTACAGACTGGAATCTAATCGAGGGGTTCGGGGTGGTTTATATACAGAATAACAGATACCCGGGAGTGAGTTACAGACTGGAATCTAATCGAGGGGTTCGGTTTGGTTTATATATAGAATAACAGATACCCGGAAGTGAGTTACAGACTGGAATCTAATCGAGGGGTTCAAGGTGGTTTATATACAGAATAACAGATACCCGGGAGTGAGTTACAGACTGGAATCGAATCGAGGGGTTCGGGGTGGTTTATATACAGAATAACAGATTCCCGGGAGTGAGTTACAGACTGGAATCGAATCGAGGGGTTCGGGGTGGTTTATATATAGAATAACTGATTCCCGGGAGTGAGTTACAGACTGGAATCTCATCGAGGGGTTCGGTGTGCTTTATATATAGAATAACAGATACCCGGGAGTGAGTTACAGACTGGAATCTAATCGAGAGGTTTGGGGTGGTTTATATATAGAATAACAGATTCCCGGGAGTGAGTTACAGACTGGAATCTCATCGAGGGGTTCGGTGTGCTTTATATATAGAATAACAGATACCCGGGAGTGAGTTACAGACTGGAATCTAATCGAGAGGTTTGGGGTGGTTTATATATAGAATAACAGATACCTGGGAGTGAGTTACAGACTGGAATCGAATCGAAAGGTTCGGGGTGGTTTATATACAGAATAACAGATTCCCGGGAGTGAGTTACAGACTGGAATCTAATCGAGGGGTTCGGGGTGGTTTATATATAGAATTACAGATACCCGGGAGTGAGTTACAGACTGGAATCTAATCGAGGGGTTCGGTTTGGTTTATATATAGAATAACAGATACCCGGAAGTGAGTTACAGACTGGAATCTAATCGAGGGGTTCGAGGTGGTTTATATACAGAATAACAGATACCCGGGAGTGAGTTACAGACTGGAATCTAATTGAGTGGTTCGGGGTGTTTTATATACAGAATAACAGATACCCGGGAGTGAGTTCCAGACTGGAATCTAATCGAGGGGTTCGGGGTGGTTTATATATAGAATTACAGATACCCGGGAGTGAGTTACAGACTGGAATCGAGTCGAGGGGTTTTGGGCTGTTTTATATACAGAATAACAGATACCCGGGAGTGAGTTACAGACTGGAATCGAATCGAGGGGTTCGGGGTGGTTTATATATAGAATAACAGATACCTGGGAGTGAGTTACATACTGGAATCTAATCGAGGGGTTCGGGGTGGTTTATATATAGAATAACAGATTCCCGGGAGTGAGTTACAGACTGGAATCTCATCGAGGGGTTCGGGGCGGTTTATATATAGAATAACAGATACCCGGGAGTGAGTTACAGACTGGAATCTAATCGAGAGGTTCGGGGTGGTTTATATATAGAATAACAGATACCCGGGAGTGAGTTACAGACTGGAATCGAATCGAAAGGTTCGGGGTGGTTTATATACAGAATAACAGATTCCCGGGAGTGAGTTACAGACTGGAATCTAATCGAGGGGTTCAAGGTGGTTTATATACAGAATAACAGATACCCGGGAGTGAGTTACAGACTGGAATCGAATCGAGGGGTTCGGGGTGGTTTATATACAGAATAACAGATTCCCGGGAGTGAGTTACAGACTGGAATCGAATCGAGGGGTTCGGGGTGGTTTATATATAGAATAACTGATTCCCGGGAGTGAGTTACAGACTGGAATCTCATCGAGGGGTTCGGTGTGCTTTATATATAGAATAACAGATACCCGGGAGTGAGTTACAGACTGGAATCTAATCGAGAGGTTTGGGGTGGTTTATATATAGAATAACAGATTCCCGGGAGTGAGTTACAGACTGGAATCTCATCGAGGGGTTCGGTGTGCTTTATATATAGAATAACAGATACCCGGGAGTGAGTTACAGACTGGAATCTAATCGAGAGGTTTGGGGTGGTTTATATATAGAATAACAGATACCTGGGAGTGAGTTACAGACTGGAATCGAATCGAAAGGTTCGGGGTGGTTTATATACAGAATAACAGATTCCCGGGAGTGAGTTACAGACTGGAATCTAATCGAGGGTTTCGGGGTGGTTTATATATAGAATTACAGATACCCGGGAGTGAGTTACAGACTGGAATCTAATCGAGGGGTTCGGTTTGGTTTATATATAGAATAACAGATACCCGGAAGTGAGTTACAGACTGGAATCTAATCGAGGGGTTCGAGGTGGTTTATATACAGAATAACAGATACCCGGGAGTGAGTTACAGACTGGAATCTAATTGAGTGGTTCGGGGTGTTTTATATACAGAATAACAGATACCCGGGAGTGAGTTCCAGACTGGAATCTAATCGAGGGGTTCGGGGTGGTTTATATATAGAATTACAGATACCCGGGAGTGAGTTACAGACTGGAATCGAGTCGAGGGGTTTTGGGCTGTTTTATATACAGAATAACAGATACCCGGGAGTGAGTTACAGACTGGAATCGAATCGAGGGGTTCGGGGTGGTTTATATATAGAATAACAGATACCTGGGAGTGAGTTACATACTGGAATCTAATCGAGGGGTTCGGGGTGGTTTATATATAGAATAACAGATTCCCGGGAGTGAGTTACAGACTGGAATCTCATCGAGGGGTTCGGGGCGGTTTATATATAGAATAACAGATACCCGGGAGTGAGTTACAGACTGGAATCTAATCGAGAGGTTCGGGGTGGTTTATATATAGAATAACAGATACCCGGGAGTGAGTTACAGACTGGAATCGAATCGAAAGGTTCGGGGTGGTTTATATACAGAATAACAGATTCCCGGGAGTGAGTTACAGACTGGAATCTAATCGAGGGGTTCGGGGTGGTTTATATATAGAATAACAGATACCCGGGAGTGAGTTACAGACTGGAATCGAATCGAAAGGTTCGGGGTGGTTTATATACAGAATAACAGATTCCCGGGAGTGAGTTACAGACTGGAATCTAATCGAGGGGTTCGGGGTGGTTTATATATAGAATTACAGATACCCGGGAGTGAGTTACAGACTGGAATCTAATCGAGGGGTTTGGTGTGGTTTATATATAGAATAACAGATACCTGGGAGTGAGTTACATACTGGAATCTAATCGAGGGGTTCGGGGTGGTTTATATATAGAATAACAGATACCCGGGAGTGAGTTACAGACTGGAATCTAATCGAGAGGTTCAGGGTGGTTTATATATAGAATAACAGATACCCGGGAGTGAGATACAGAGTGGAAACTAATCGAGGGGTTCGGGGTGGTTTATATATATAATAACAGATACCCGGGAGCGAGTTACAGACTGGAAGCTAATCGAGGGGTTCGGGGGGGTTTATATATAGAATAACAGATACTCGGGAGTGAGTTACAGACTGGAATCTAATCGAGGGGTTCGGGGTGGTTTATATATAGAATAACAGATACCCGGGAGCGAGATACAGACTGGAAACTAATCGAGGGGTTTGGGATGGTTTATATATAAAATAACAGATACCCGGGAGCGAGTTACAGACTGGAATCTAATCGAGGGGTTCGGGGTGGTTTATATAGAGAATAACAGATTCCTGGGAGTGAGTTACAGACTGGAATCTAATCGAGGGGTTCGGGGTGTTTTATATATAGAATAACAGATACCCGGGAGTGAGTTACAGACTGGATTCTAATCGAATGGTTCGGAGTGGTTTATATATAGAATAACAGATACCCGGGAGTGGGTTACAGAAAGGAATCTAATCGAGGGGTTCGGGGTGGTTTATATATAGAATAACAGATACCCGTGAGTGAGTTACAGACTGGAATCTAATCGAGGGGTTCGGGGTGGTTTATATATAGAATAACAGATTCCCGGGAGTGAGTTACAGACTGGAATCTAATCGAGGGGTTCGGGGTGGTTTATATATCGAATAACAGATTCCCGGGAGTGAGTTACAGACTGGAATCTAATCGAGGTGTTCGGGGTGGGTTATATATAGAATAACAGATACCCGGGAGTGAGTTACAGACTGGAATCTAATCGAGGTGTTCGGGGTGGGTTATATATAGAATAACAGATACCCGGGAGTGAGTTACAGACCGGAATCTAATCGAGGGGTTCGGGGTGGTTTATATATAGAATAACAGATACCCGGGAGTGAGTTACAGACTGGAATCTAATCGAGGGGTTCGGGGGTTTATATATAGAATAACAGATACCCAGGAGCGAGTTACAGACTGGAATCTAATCGAGGGGTTTGGGGTGTTTTATATACAGAATAACAGATACCCGGGAGTGAGTTACAGACTGGAATCTAATCGAGGGGTTTGGGGTGGTTTATATATAGAATAACAGATGCCCGGGAGTGAGTTACAGACTGGAATCTAATCGAGGGGTTCGGGGTGGTTTATATATAGAATAACAGATACCCGGGAGTGAGTTACAGACTGAATCTAATCGAGGGGTTCGGGGTGGTTTATATATAGAATAACAGATACCCGGGAGTGAGTTACAGACTGAATCTAATCGAGGGGTTCGGGGTGGTTTATATATAGAATAACAGATACCCGGGAGTGAGTTACAGACTGGAATCTAATCGAGGGGTTTGGGGTGGTTTATATATAGAATAACAGATGCCCGGGAGTGAGTTACAAACTGGAATCTAATCGAGGGGTTCAGGGTGGTTTATATATAGAATAACAGATACCCGGGAGTGAGTTACAGACTGAATCTAATCGAGGGGTTCGGGGTGGTTTATATATAGAATAACAGATACCCGGGAGTGAGTTACAGACTGGAATCTAATCGAGGGGTTCGAGGTGGTTTATATATAGAATAACAGATACCTGGGAGTGAGTTACAGACTGGAATCTAATCGAGGGGTTCGGGGTGGTTTATATATAGAATAACAGATACCCGGGAGTGAGTTACAGACTGGAATCTAATCGAGTGGTTCGGGGTGGTTTATATATAGAATAACAAATACCCGGGAGTAGTTACAGACTGGAATCTAATCGAGGGGTTCGGGGTGGATTATATATAGAATAACAGATACCCGGGAGTGAGTTACAGACTGGAATCTAATCGAGGGGTTCGGGGTGGTTTATATATAGAATAACAGATACCCGGGAGTGAGTTACAGACTGGAATCTAATCGAGTGGTTCGGGGTGGTTTATATATAGAATAACAGATACCCAGTGTGAGTTACATTGTGGAATCTAATCGAGCGGTTCGGGGTGGTTTATATATAGAATAACAGATACCCGGGAGTGAGTTACAGGCTGGAATTTAATCGAGGGGTTTGGGTAGTTTATATACAGAATAACAGATACCCAGGAGTGCATTACAGATTGGAATCTAATCGAGGAGTTCGGGGTGGTTTATATACAGAATAACATATACCCGGGAGTGAGTTACAGACTGGAATCTAATCGAGGGGTTCGGGGTGGTTTATATACAGAATAACAGATACCCGGGAGTGAGTTACAGACTGGAATCGAATCGAGGGGTTCGGGGTGGTCTATATATAGAATAACAGATGCCCGGGAGTGAGTTACAGACTGGAATCTAATCGAGGGGTTCGGGGTGGTTTATATATACAATAACGGATACCCGGGAGTGAGTTACAGACTGGAATCAAATCGAGGGGTTTGGGGTGGTTTATATACAGAATAACAGATTCCCGGGAGTGAGTTACAGACTGGAATCGATTCGAGGGGTTCGGGGTGGTTTATATATAGAATAACAGATACCCGGGAGTGAGTTACAGACTGGAATCTAATCGAGGGGTTCGGGGTGGTTTATATACAGAATAACAGATACCCGGGAGTGAGTTACAGACTGGAATCTAATCGAGGGGTTCGGTTTGGTTTATATATAGAATAACAGATACCCGGAAGTGAGTTACAGACTGGAATCTAATCGAGGGGTTCAAGGTGGTTTATATACAGAATAACAGATACCCGGGAGTGAGTTACAGACTGGAATCGAATCGAGGGGTTCGGGGTGGTTTATATACAGAATAACAGATTCCCGGGAGTGAGTTACAGACTGGAATCGAATCGAGGGGTTCGGGGTGGTTTATATATAGAATAACTGATTCCCGGGAGTGAGTTACAGACTGGAATCTCATCGAGGGGTTCGGTGTGCTTTATATATAGAATAACAGATACCCGGGAGTGAGTTACAGACTGGAATCTAATCGAGAGGTTTGGGGTGGTTTATATATAGAATAACAGATTCCCGGGAGTGAGTTACAGACTGGAATCTCATCGAGGGGTTCGGTGTGCTTTATATATAGAATAACAGATACCCGGGAGTGAGTTACAGACTGGAATCTAATCGAGAGGTTTGGGGTGGTTTATATATAGAATAACAGATACCTGGGAGTGAGTTACAGACTGGAATCGAATCGAAAGGTTCGGGGTGGTTTATATACAGAATAACAGATTCCCGGGAGTGAGTTACAGACTGGAATCTAATCGAGGGGTTCGGGGTGGTTTATATATAGAATTACAGATACCCGGGAGTGAGTTACAGACTGGAATCTAATCGAGGGGTTCGGTTTGGTTTATATATGGAATAACAGATACCCGGAAGTGAGTTACAGACTGGAATCTAATCGAGGGGTTCGAGGTGGTTTATATACAGAATAACAGATACCCGGGAGTGAGTTACAGACTGGAATCTAATTGAGTGGTTCGGGGTGTTTTATATACAGAATAACAGATACCCGGGAGTGAGTTCCAGACTGGAATCTAATCGAGGGGTTCGGGGTGGTTTATATATAGAATTACAGATACCCGGGAGTGAGTTACAGACTGGAATCGAGTCGAGGGGTTTTGGGCTGTTTTATATACAGAATAACAGATACCCGGGAGTGAGTTACAGACTGGAATCGAATCGAGGGGTTCGGGGTGGTTTATATATAGAATAACAGATACCTGGGAGTGAGTTACATACTGGAATCTAATCGAGGGGTTCGGGGTGGTTTATATATAGAATAACAGATTCCCGGGAGTGAGTTACAGACTGGAATCTCATCGAGGGGTTCGGGGCGGTTTATATATAGAATAACAGATACCCGGGAGTGAGTTACAGACTGGAATCTAATCGAGAGGTTCGCGGTGGTTTATATATAGAATAACAGATACCCGGGAGTGAGTTACAGACTGGAATCGAATCGAAAGGTTCGGGGTGGTTTATATACAGAATAACAGATTCCCGGGAGTGAGTTACAGACTGGAATCTAATCGAGGGGTTCGGGGTGGTTTATATATAGAATTACAGATACCCGGGAGTGAGTTACAGACTGGAATCTAATCGAGGGGTTTGGTGTGGTTTATATATAGAATAACAGATACCTGGGAGTGAGTTACATACTGGAATCTAATCGAGGGGTTCGGGGTGGTTTATATATAGAATAACAGATACCCGGGAGTGAGTTACAGACTGGAATCTAATCGAGAGGTTCAGGGTGGTTTATATATAGAATAACAGATACCCGGGAGTGAGATACAGACTGGAAACTAATCGAGGGGTTCGGGGTGGTTTATATATATAATAACAGATACCCGGGAGCGAGTTACAGACTGGAAGCTAATCGAGGGGTTCGGGGGGGGTTTATATATAGAATAACAGATACTCGGGAGTGAGTTACAGACTGGAATCTAATCGAGGGGTTCGGGGTGGTTTATATATAGAATAACAGATACCCGGGAGCGAGATACAGACTGGAAACTAATCGAGGGGTTTGGGATGGTTTATATATAGAATAACAGATACCCGGGAGCGAGTTACAGACTGGAATCTAATCGAGGGGTTCGGGGTGGTTTATATAGAGAATAACAGATTCCTGGGAGTGAGTTACAGACTGGAATCTAATCGAGGGGTTCGGGGTGTTTTATATATAGAATAACAGATACCCGGGAGTGAGTTACAGACTGGATTCTAATCGAATGGTTCGGAGTGGTTTATATATAGAATAACAGATACCCGGGAGTGGGTTACAGAAAGGAATCTAATCGAGGGGTTCGGGGTGGTTTATATATAGAATAACAGATACCCGTGAGTGAGTTACAGACTGGAATCTAATCGAGGGGTTCGGGGTGGTTTATATATAGAATAACAGATTCCCGGGAGTGAGTTACAGACTGGAATCTAATCGAGGGGTTCGGGGTGGTTTATATATCGAATAACAGATTCCCGGGAGTGAGTTACAGACTGGAATCTAATCGAGGTGTTCGGGGTGGGTTATATATAGAATAACAGATACCCGGGAGTGAGTTACAGACTGGAATCTAATCGAGGTGTTCGGGGTGGGTTATATATAGAATAACAGATACCCGGGAGTGAGTTACAGACCGGAATCTAATCGAGGGGTTCGGGGTGGTTTATATATAGAATAACAGATACCCGGGAGTGAGTTACAGACTGGAATCTAATCGAGGGGTTCGGGGGTTTATATATAGAATAACAGATACCCAGGAGCGAGTTACAGACTGGAATCTAATCGAGGGGTTTGGGGTGTTTTATATACAGAATAACAGATACCCGGGAGTGAGTTACAGACTGGAATCTAATCGAGGGGTTTGGGGTGGTTTATATATAGAATAACAGATGCCCGGGAGTGAGTTACAGACTGGAATCTAATCGAGGGGTTCGGGGTGGTTTATATATAGAATAACAGATACCCGGGAGTGAGTTACAGACTGAATCTAATCGAGGGGTTCGGGGTGGTTTATATATAGAATAACAGATACCCGGGAGTGAGTTACAGACTGAATCTAATCGAGGGGTTCGGGGTGGTTTATATATAGAATAACAGATACCCGGGAGTGAGTTACAGACTGGAATCTAATCGAGGGGTTTGGGGTGGTTTATATATAGAATAACAGATGCCCGGGAGTGAGTTACAAACTGGAATCTAATCGAGGGGTTCAGGGTGGTTTATATATAGAATAACAGATACCCGGGAGTGAGTTACAGACTGAATCTAATCGAGGGGTTCGGGGTGGTTTATATATAGAATAACAGATACCCGGGAGTGAGTTACAGACTGGAATCTAATCGAGGGGTTCGAGGTGGTTTATATATAGAATAACAGATACCTGGGAGTGAGTTACAGACTGGAATCTAATCGAGGGGTTCGGGGTGGTTTATATATAGAATAACAGATACCCGGGAGTGAGTTACAGACTGGAATCTAATCGAGTGGTTCGGGGTGGTTTATATATAGAATAACAAATACCCGGGAGTAGTTACAGACTGGAATCTAATCGAGGGGTTCGGGGTGGATTATATATAGAATAACAGATACCCGGGAGTGAGTTACAGACTGGAATCTAATCGAGGGGTTCGGGGTGGTTTATATATAGAATAACAGATACCCGGGAGTGAGTTACAGACTGGAATCTAATCGAGTGGTTCGGGGTGGTTTATATATAGAATAACAGATACCCAGTGTGAGTTACATTGTGGAATCTAATCGAGCGGTTCGGGGTGGTTTATATATAGAATAACAGATACCCGGGAGTGAGTTACAGGCTGGAATTTAATCGAGGGGTTTGGGTAGTTTATATACAGAATAACAGATACCCAGGAGTGCATTACAGATTGGAATCTAATCGAGGAGTTCGGGGTGGTTTATATACAGAATAACATATACCCGGGAGTGAGTTACAGACTGGAATCTAATCGAGGGGTTCGGGGTGGTTTATATACAGAATAACAGATACCCGGGAGTGAGTTACAGACTGGAATCGAATCGAGGGGTTCGGGGTGGTCTATATATAGAATAACAGATGCCCGGGAGTGAGTTACAGACTGGAATCTAATCGAGGGGTTCGGGGTGGTTTATATATACAATAACGGATACCCGGGAGTGAGTTACAGACTGGAATCAAATCGAGGGGTTTGGGGTGGTTTATATACAGAATAACAGATTCCCGGGAGTGAGTTACAGACTGGAATCGATTCGAGGGGTTCGGGGTGGTTTATATATAGAATAACAGATACCCGGGAGTGAGTTACAGACTGGAATCTAATCGAGGGGTTCGGGGTGGTTTATATACAGAATAACAGATACCCGGGAGTGAGTTACAGACTGGAATCTAATCGAGGGGTTCGGTTTGGTTTATATATAGAATAACAGATACCCGGAAGTGAGTTACAGACTGGAATCTAATCGAGGGGTTCAAGGTGGTTTATATACAGAATAACAGATACCCGGGAGTGAGTTACAGACTGGAATCGAATCGAGGGGTTCGGGGTGGTTTATATACAGAATAACAGATTCCCGGGAGTGAGTTACAGACTGGAATCGAATCGAGGGGTTCGGGGTGGTTTATATATAGAATAACTGATTCCCGGGAGTGAGTTACAGACTGGAATCTCATCGAGGGGTTCGGTGTGCTTTATATATAGAATAACAGATACCCGGGAGTGAGTTACAGACTGGAATCTAATCGAGAGGTTTGGGGTGGTTTATATATAGAATAACAGATTCCCGGGAGTGAGTTACAGACTGGAATCTCATCGAGGGGTTCGGTGTGCTTTATATATAGAATAACAGATACCCGGGAGTGAGTTACAGACTGGAATCTAATCGAGAGGTTTGGGGTGGTTTATATATAGAATAACAGATACCTGGGAGTGAGTTACAGACTGGAATCGAATCGAAAGGTTCGGGGTGGTTTATATACAGAATAACAGATTCCCGGGAGTGAGTTACAGACTGGAATCTAATCGAGGGGTTCGGGGTGGTTTATATATAGAATTACAGATACCCGGGAGTGAGTTACAGACTGGAATCTAATCGAGGGGTTCGGTTTGGTTTATATATGGAATAACAGATACCCGGAAGTGAGTTACAGACTGGAATCTAATCGAGGGGTTCGAGGTGGTTTATATACAGAATAACAGATACCCGGGAGTGAGTTACAGACTGGAATCTAATTGAGTGGTTCGGGGTGTTTTATATACAGAATAACAGATACCCGGGAGTGAGTTCCAGACTGGAATCTAATCGAGGGGTTCGGGGTGGTTTATATATAGAATTACAGATACCCGGGAGTGAGTTACAGACTGGAATCGAGTCGAGGGGTTTTGGGCTGTTTTATATACAGAATAACAGATACCCGGGAGTGAGTTACAGACTGGAATCGAATCGAGGGGTTCGGGGTGGTTTATATATAGAATAACAGATACCTGGGAGTGAGTTACATACTGGAATCTAATCGAGGGGTTCGGGGTGGTTTATATATAGAATAACAGATTCCCGGGAGTGAGTTACAGACTGGAATCTCATCGAGGGGTTCGGGGCGGTTTATATATAGAATAACAGATACCCGGGAGTGAGTTACAGACTGGAATCTAATCGAGAGGTTCGCGGTGGTTTATATATAGAATAACAGATACCCGGGAGTGAGTTACAGACTGGAATCGAATCGAAAGGTTCGGGGTGGTTTATATACAGAATAACAGATTCCCGGGAGTGAGTTACAGACTGGAATCTAATCGAGGGGTTCGGGGTGGTTTATATATAGAATTACAGATACCCGGGAGTGAGTTACAGACTGGAATCTAATCGAGGGGTTTGGTGTGGTTTATATATAGAATAACAGATACCTGGGAGTGAGTTACATACTGGAATCTAATCGAGGGGTTCGGGGTGGTTTATATATAGAATAACAGATACCCGGGAGTGAGTTACAGACTGGAATCTAATCGAGAGGTTCAGGGTGGTTTATATATAGAATAACAGATACCCGGGAGTGAGATACAGACTGGAAACTAATCGAGGGGTTCGGGGTGGTTTATATATATAATAACAGATACCCGGGAGCGAGTTACAGACTGGAAGCTAATCGAGGGGTTCGGGGGGGGTTTATATATAGAATAACAGATACTCGGGAGTGAGTTACAGACTGGAATCTAATCGAGGGGTTCGGGGTGGTTTATATATAGAATAACAGATACCCGGGAGCGAGATACAGACTGGAAACTAATCGAGGGGTTTGGGATGGTTTATATATAGAATAACAGATACCCGGGAGCGAGTTACAGACTGGAATCTAATCGAGGGGTTCGGGGTGGTTTATATAGAGAATAACAGATTCCTGGGAGTGAGTTACAGACTGGAATCTAATCGAGGGGTTCGGGGTGTTTTATATATAGAATAACAGATACCCGGGAGTGAGTTACAGACTGGATTCTAATCGAATGGTTCGGAGTGGTTTATATATAGAATAACAGATACCCGGGAGTGGGTTACAGAAAGGAATCTAATCGAGGGGTTCGGGGTGGTTTATATATAGAATAACAGATACCCGTGAGTGAGTTACAGACTGGAATCTAATCGAGGGGTTCGGGGTGGTTTATATATAGAATAACAGATTCCCGGGAGTGAGTTACAGACTGGAATCTAATCGAGGGGTTCGGGGTGGTTTATATATCGAATAACAGATTCCCGGGAGTGAGTTACAGACTGGAATCTAATCGAGGTGTTCGGGGTGGGTTATATATAGAATAACAGATACCCGGGAGTGAGTTACAGACTGGAATCTAATCCAGGTGTTCGGGGTGGGTTATATATAGAATAACAGATACCCGGGAGTGAGTTACAGACCGGAATCTAATCGAGGGGTTCGGGGTGGTTTATATATAGAATAACAGATACCCGGGAGTGAGTTACAGACTGGAATCTAATCGAGGGGTTCGGGGGTTTATATATAGAATAACAGATACCCAGGAGCGAGTTACAGACTGGAATCTAATCGAGGGGTTTGGGGTGTTTTATATACAGAATAACAGATACCCGGGAGTGAGTTACAGACTGGAATCTAATCGAGGGGTTTGGGGTGGTTTATATATAGAATAACAGATGCCCGGGAGTGAGTTACAGACTGGAATCTAATCGAGGGGTTCGGGGTGGTTTATATATAGAATAACAGATACCCGGGAGTGAGTTACAGACTGAATCTAATCGAGGGGTTCGGGGTGGTTTATATATAGAATAACAGATACCCGGGAGTGAGTTACAGACTGAATCTAATCGAGGGGTTCGGGGTGGTTTATATATAGAATAACAGATACCCGGGAGTGAGTTACAGACTGGAATCTAATCGAGGGGTTCGGGGTGGTTTATATATAGAATAACAGATACCCGGGAGTGAGTTACAGACTGGAATCTAATCGAGTGGTTCGGGGTGGTTTATATATAGAATAACAAATACCCGGGAGTAGTTACAGACTGGAATCTAATCGAGGGGTTCGGGGTGGATTATATATAGAATAACAGATACCCGGGAGTGAGTTACAGACTGGAATCTAATCGAGGGGTTCGGGGTGGTTTATATATAGAATAACAGATACCCGGGAGTGAGTTACAGACTGGTATCTAATCGAGTGGTTCGGGGTGGTTTATATATAGAATAACAGATACCCAGTGTGAGTTACATTGTGGAATCTAATCGAGCGGTTCGGGGTGGTTTATATATAGAATAACAGATACCCGGGAGTGAGTTACAGGCTGGAATTTAATCGAGGGGTTTGGGTAGTTTATATACAGAATAACAGATACCCAGGAGTGCATTACAGATTGGAATCTAATCGAGGAGTTGGGGGTGGTTTATATACAGAATAACATATACCCGGGAGTGAGTTACAGACTGGAATCTAATCGAGGGGTTCGGGGTGGTTTATATACAGAATAACAGATACCCGGGAGTGAGTTACAGACTGGAATCGAATCGAGGGGTTCGGGGTGGTCTATATATAGAATAACAGATGCCCGGGAGTGAGTTACAGACTGGAATCTAATCGAGGGGTTCGGGGTGGTATATATATACAATAACGGATACCCGGGAGTGAGTTACAGACTGGAATCAAATCGAGGGGTTTGGGGTGGTTTATATACAGAATAACAGATTCCCGGGAGTGAGTTACAGACTGGAATCGATTCGAGGGGTTCGGGGTGGTTTATATATAGAATAACAGATACCCGGGAGTGAGTTACAGACTGGAATCTAATCGAGGGGTTCGGGGTGGTTTATATACAGAATAACAGATACCCGGGAGTGAGTTACAGACTGGAATCTAATCGAGGGGTTCGGTTTGGTTTATATATAGAATAACAGATACCCGGAAGTGAGTTACAGACTGGAATCTAATCGAGGGGTTCAAGGTGGTTTATATACAGAATAACAGATACCCGGGAGTGAGTTACAGACTGGAATCGAATCGAGGGGTTCGGGGTGGTTTATATACAGAATAACAGATTCCCGGGAGTGAGTTACAGACTGGAATCGAATCGAGGGGTTCGGGGTGGTTTATATATAGAATAACAGATTCCCGGGAGTGAGTTACAGACTGGAATCTCATCGAGGGGTTCGGTGTGCTTTATATATAGAATAACAGATACCCGGGAGTGAGTTACAGACTGGAATCTAATCGAGAGGTTTGGGGTGGTTTATATATAGAATAACAGATTCCCGGGAGTGAGTTACAGACTGGAATCTCATCGAGGGGTTCGGTGTGCTTTATATATAGAATAACAGATACCCGGGAGTGAGTTACAGACTGGAATCTAATCGAGAGGTTTGGGGTGGTTTATATATAGAATAACAGATACCCGGGAGTGAGTTACAGACTGGAATCGAATCGAAAGGTTCGGGGTGGTTTATATACAGAATAACAGATTCCCGGGAGTGAGTTACAGACTGGAATCTAATCGAGGGGTTCGGGGTGGTTTATATATAGAATTACAGATACCCGGGAGTGAGTTACAGACTGGAATCTAATCGAGGGGTTCGGTTTGGTTTATATATAGAATAACAGATACCCGGAAGTGAGTTACAGACTGGAATCTAATCGAGGGGTTCGAGGTGGTTTATATACAGAATAACAGATACCCGGGAGTGAGTTACAGACTGGAATCTAATTGAGTGGTTCGGGGTGTTTTATATACAGAATAACAGATACCCGGGAGTGAGTTCCAGACTGGAATCTAATCGAGCGGTTCGGGGTGGTTTATATATAGAATTACAGATACCCGGGAGTGAGTTACAGACTGGAATCGAGTCGAGGGGTTTTGGGCTGTTTTATATACAGAATAACAGATACCCGGGAGTGAGTTACAGACTGGAATCGAATCGAGGGGTTCGGGGTGGTTTATATATAGAATAACAGATACCTGGGAGTGAGTTACATACTGAAATCTGATCGAGGGGTTCGGGGTGGTTTATATATAGAATAACAGATTCCCGGGAGTGAGTTACAGACTGGAATCTCATCGAGGGGTTCGGTGTGGTTTATATATAGAATAACAGATACCCGGGAGTGAGTTACAGACTGGAATCTAATTGAGGGGTTCGGGGCGGTTTATATATAGAATAACAGATACCCGGGAGTGAGTTACAGACTGGAATCTAATCGAGAGGTTCGGGGTGGTTTATATATAGAATAACAGATACCCGGGAGTGAGTTACAGACTGGAATCGAATCGAAAGGTTCGGCGTGGTTTATATACAGAATAACAGATTCCCGGGAGTGAGTTACAGACTGGAATCTAATCGAGGGGTTCGGGGTGGTTTATATATAGAATTACAGATACCCGGGAGTGAGTTACAGACTGGAATCTAATCGAGGGGTTTGGTGTGGTTTATATATAGAATAACAGATACCTGGGAGTGAGTTACATACTGGAATCTAATCGAGGGGTTCGGGGTGGTTTATATATAGAATAACAGATACCCGGGAGTGAGTTACAGACTGGAATCTAATCGAGGGGTTCGGGGTGGTTTATATATAGAATAACAGATACCCGGGAGTGAGTTACAGACTGGAATCTAATCGAGGGGTTCGGGGTGGTTTATATATAGAATAACAGATACCCGGGAGTGAGTTACAGACTGGAATCTAATCGAGGGGTTCGGGGTGGTTTATATATAGAATAACACATACCCGGGAGTGAGTTACAGACTGGAATCGAATCGAGGGGTTCGGGGTGGTTTATATGCAGAATAACAGATTCCCGGGAGTGAGTTACAGACTGGAATCGAATCGAGGGGTTCGGGGTCGTTTATATGTAGAATAACAGATACCCGGGAGTGAGTTACAGACTGGAATCTAATCGAGGGGTTCGGGGTGGTTTATATATAGAATAACAGATACCCGGGAGTGAGTTACAGACTGGAATCTAATCGAGAGGTTCGGGGTGGTTTATATATATAATAACAGATACCTGGGAGTGAGTTACACACTGGAATCTAATCGAGGGGTTCGGTGGAGTTTATATATAGAATAATAGATTCCCGGGAGTGAGTTACAGACTGGAATCGAATCGAGGGGTTTGGTTTGGTTTATATACAGAATAACAGATTCCCGGGAGTGAGTTACAGACTGGAATCTAATCGAGTGGTTCGGGGTGGTTTATATATAGAATAACAGATACCCGGGAGTGAGTTACAGACTGGAATCTAATCGAGAGGTTCGGGTGGTTGAAATATAGAATAACAGATACCCGGGAGTGAGTTACAGACTGGAATCTAATCGGGGGGTTCGGTGTGGTTTATATATAGAATAACAGATACCCGGGAGTGAGTTACAGACTGGAATCTAATCAAGGGGTTCGGGGTGGTTTATATACAGAATAACAGATACCCGGGAGTGAGTTACAGACTGGAATATAATTGAGGGGTTCGGGGTGCTTTATATACAGAATAACAGATTCCCGGGAGTGAGTTCCAGACTGGAATCGAATCGAGGGGTTCGGGGTGGTTGATATATAGAATAGCAGATACCCGGGAGTGAGTTACAGACTGGAATCTAATTGAGTGGTTCGGGGTGTTTTATATACAGAATAACAGATTCCCGGGAGTGAGTTCCAGACTGGAATCTAATCGAGGGGTTCGGGGTGGTTTATATATAGAATAACAGATACCCGGGAGTGAGTTACAGACTGGAATCTAATCGAGGGGCTCGGGGTGGTTTATATATAGAATAACAGATACCCGGGAGTGAGTTACAGACTGGAATCGAATCGAGGGGTTCGGGGTGGTTTATATATATAATAACAGATACCTGGGAGTGAGTTACACACTGGAATCTAATCGAGGGGTTCGGTGGAGTTTATATATAGAATAACAGATTCCCGGGAGTGAGTTACAGACTGGAATCGAATCGAGGGGTTCGGGGTGGTTTATATACAGAATAACAGATTCCCGGGAGTGAGTTACAGACTGGAATCGAATCGAGGGGTTCGGGGTGGTTTATATATAGAATAACAGATTCCCGGGAGTGAGTTACAGACTGGAATCTCATCGAGGGGTTCGGTGTGGTTTATATATAGAATAACAGATACCCGGGAGTGAGTTACAGACTGGAATCTAATCGAGGGGTTCGGGGCGGTTTATATATAGAATAACAGATACCCGGGAGTGAGTTACAGACTGGAATCTAATCGAGAGGTTTGGGGTGGTTTATATATAGAATAACAGATACCCGGGAGTGAGTTACAGACTGGAATCGAATCGAAAGGTTCGGGGTGGTTTTTTATACAGAATAACAGATTCCCGGGAGTGAGTTACAGACTGGAATCTAATCGAGGGGTTTGGGGTGGTTTACATATAGAATAACAGATACCCAGGAGTGAGTTAAAGACAGGAATCTAATCGAGGGGTTCGGTTTGGTTTATATATAGAATAACAGATACCCGGAAGTGAGTTACAGACTGGAATCTAATCGAGAGGTTCGGGGTGGTTTATATATAGAATAACAGATACCCGGGAGTGAGTTACAGACTGGAATCGAATCGAAAGGTTCGGGGTGGTTTATATACAGAATAACAGATACCCGGGAGTGAGTTACAGACTGGAATCTAATCGAGGGTGTCGGGGTGGTTTATATGTAGAATAACAGATTCCCGGGAGTGAGTTACAGACTGGAATCTAATCGAGGGGTTCGGGGTGGTTTATATATAGAATAACAGATACCCGGGAGTGAGTTACAGACTGGAATCTAATTGAGGGGTTAGGTTTGGTTTATATATAGAATAACAGATACCCGGAAGTGAGTTACAGACTGGAATCTAATTGAGGGGTTCAAGGTGGTTTATATACAGAATAACAGATACCCGGGAGTGACTTACAGACTGGAATCTAATCGAGGGGTTCGGGGTGGTTTATATACAGAATAACAGATTCCCGGGAGTGAGTTACAGACTGGAATCGAATCGAGGGGTTCGGGGTGGTTTATATATAGAATAACAGATTCCCGGGAGTGAGTTACAGACTGGAATCTCATCGAGGGGTTCGGTGTGCTTTATATATAGAATAACAGATACCCGGGAGTGAGTTACAGACTGGAATCTAATCGAGGGGTTCGGGGCGGTTTATATATAGAATAACAGATACCCGGGAGTGAGTTACAGACTGGAATCTAATCGAGAGGTTTGGGGTGGTTTATATATAGAATAACAGATACCCGGGAGTGAGTTACAGACTGGAATCTAATCGAGGGGTTCGGTTTGGTTTATATATAGAATAACAGATACCCGGAATTGAGTTACAGACTGGAATCTAATCGAGGGGTTCGAGGTGGTTTATATACAGAATAACAGATACCCGGGAGTGAGTTACAGACTGGAATCTAATTGATTGGTTCGGGGTGTTTTATATACAGAATAACAGATACCCGGGAGTGAGTTCCAGACTGGAATCTAATCGAGGGGTTCGGGGTGGTTTATATATAGAATTACAGATACCCGGGAGTGAGTTACAGACTGGAATCGAATCGAGGGGTTCGGGGTGGTTTATATACAGAATAACAGATACCCGGGAGTGAGTTACAGACTGGAATCGAATCGAGGGGTTCGGGGTGGTTTATATATAGAATAACAGATACCTGGGAGTGAGTTACATACTGGAATCTAATCGAGGGGTTCGGGGTGGTTTATATATAGAATAACAGATTCCCGGGAGTGAGTTACAGACTGGAATCTCATCGAGGGGTTCGGTGTGGTTTATATATAGAATAACAGATACCCGGGAGTGAGGTACAGACTGGAATCTAATCGAGGGGTTCGGGGCGGTTTATATATAGAATAACAGATACCCGGGAGTGAGTTACAGACTGGAATCTAATCGAGAGGTTTGGGGTGGTTTATATATAGAATAACAGATACCCGGGAGTGAGTTACAGACTGGAATCGAATCGAAAGGTTCGGGGTGGTTTATATACAGAATAACAGATTCCCGGGAGTGAGTTACAGACTGGAATCTAATCGAGGGGTTCGGGGTGGTTTATATATAGAATTACAGATACCCGGGAGTGAGTTACAGACTGGAATCTAATCGAGGGGTTCGGTTTGGTTTAAATATAGAATAAGAGATACCCGGAAGTGAGTTACAGACTGGAATCTAATCGAGGGGTTCGAGGTGGTTTATATACAGAATAACAGATACCCGGGAGTGAGTTACAGACTGGAATCTAATCGAGGGGTTCGGGGTGGTTTATATATAGAATAACAGATACCCGGGAGTGAGTTACAGACTGGAATCTAATCGAGGGGTTCGGGGTGGTTTATATATAGAATAACAGATACCCGGGAGTGAGTTACAGACTGGAATCTAATCGAGGGGTTCGGGGTGGTTTATATATAGAATAACAGAAACCCGGGAGTGAGTTCCAGACTGGAATCTAATCGAGGGGTTCGGGGTGGTTTATATATAGAATAACAGATACCCGGGAGTGAGTTACAGACTGGAATCTAATCGAGGGGTTCGGGGGGGTTTATATATAGAATAACAGATACCCGGGAGAGAGTTACAGACTGGAATATAATCGAGGGGTACAGGGGGGTTTATATATAGAATAACAGATACCCGGGAGTGAGTTACAGACTGGAATCTAATCGAGGGGTTCGGGGTGGTTTATATATAGAATAACAGATACCCGGGAGTGAGTTACAGACTGGAATCTAATCGAGGGGTTCGGGGTGATTTATATATAGAATAACAGATACCCGGGAGTGAGTTACAGACTGGAATCTAATCGAGGGGTACAGGGGTGTTTATATATGGAATAGCAGATACCCGGGAGTGAGTTACAGACTGGAATCTAATCGAGGGGTTCGAGGTGGTTTATATATAGAATAACAGATACCCGGGAGTGAGTTACAGACTGGAATCTAATTGAGGGGTTCGAGGTGGTTTATATATAGAATAACAGATACCTGGGAGTGAGTTACAGACTGGAATCTAATCGAGGGGTTCGGGGTGGTTTATATATAGAATAACTGATACCCGGGAGTGAGTTACAGACTGGAATCTAATCGAGGGGTTCGGGGTGGTTTATATATAGAATAACTGATACCCGGGAGTGAGTTACAGACTGGAATCTAATCGAGGGGTTCGGGGTGGTTTGTATATAGAATAACTGATACCCGGGATTGAGTTACAGACTGGAATCTAATCGAGGGGTTCGGGGTGGTTTATATAGAGAATAACAGATACCCGGGAGTGAGTTACAGACTGGAATCTAATCGAGGGGTTTGGGGTGGTTTATATATACAATAACAGATACCCGGGAGGGAGTTACAGACTGGAATCTAATTGAGGGGTTCGGGTTGGTTTATATATAGAATAACAGATACTCGGGAGTGAGTTACAGACTGGAATCTAATCGAGGGGTTTGGGACGGTTTTTTATACAATAACAGATACTCGGGAGTGAGGTACAGACTGGAATCTAATCGAGGGGTTCAGGTTGGTTTATATATAGGATAACAGATACCCGGGTGTGAGTTACGGAATGGAATCTAATCGAGGGGTTCGGGGTGGTTAAAATATAGGATAACAGATACCCAGGAGTGAGTTACAGACTGGAATCTAATCTAGGGGTTTGGGGTGGTTTATATATTGGATGACAGATACCCGGGAGTGAGTTACAGACTGGAATCTAATCGAGGGGTTCGGGGCGGTTTATATATAGAATAACAGATACCCGGGAGTGAGTTACAGACTGGAATCTAATCGAGAGGTTTGGGGTGGTTTATATATAGAATAACAGATACCCGGGAGTGAGTTACAGACTGGAATCGAATCGAAAGGTTCGGGGTGGTTTATATACAGAATAACAGATTCCCGGGAGTGAGTTACAGACTGGAATCTAATCGAGGGGTTCGGGGTGGTTTACATATAGAATAACAGATACCCGGGAGTGAGTTACAGACTGGAATCTAATCGAGGGGTTCGGTTTGGTTTATATATAGAATAACAGATACCCGGAAGTGAGTTACAGACTGGAATCTAATCGAGAGGTTCGGGGTGGTTTATATATAGAATAACAGATACCCGGGAGTGAGTTACAGACTGGAATCGAATCGAAAGGTTCGGGGTGGTTTATATACAGAATAACAGATACCCGGGAGTGAGTTACAGACTGGAATCTAATCGAGGGGGTCGGGGTGGTTTATATGTAGAATAACAGATTCCCGGGAGTGAGTTACAGACTGGAATCTAATCGAGGGGTTCGGGGTGGTTTATATATAGAATAACAGATACCCGGGAGTGAGTTACAGACTGGAATCTAATTGAGGGGTTCGGTTTGGTTTATATATAGAATAACAGATACCCGGAAGTGAGTTACAGACTGGAATCTAATCGAGGGGTTCAAGGTGGTTTATATACAGAATAACAGATACCCGGGAGTGAGTTACAGACTGGAATCGAATCGAGGGGTTCGGGGTGGTTTATATACAGAATAACAGATTCCCGGGAGTGAGTTACAGACTGGAATCGAATCGAGGGGTTCGGGGTGGTTTATATATAGAATAACAGATTCCCGGGAGTGAGTTACAGACTGGAATCTAATCGAGGGGTTGGGGGTGGTTTATTTATAGAATAACAGATACCCGGGAGTGAGTTACAGACTGGAATCGAATCGAAAGGTTCGGGGTGGTTTATATACAGAATAACAGATTCCCGGGAGTGAGTTACAGACTGGAATCTAATCGAGGGGTTCGGGGTGGTTTATATATAGAATTACAGATACCCGGGAGTGAGTTACAGACTGGAATCTAATCGAGGGGTTCGGATTGGTTTATATATAGAATAACAGATACCCGGAAGTGAGTTACAGACTGGAATCTAATCGAGGGGTTCGAGGTGGTTTATATACAGAATAACAGATACCCGGGAGTGAGTTACAGACTGGAATCTAATTGATTGGTTCGGGGTGTTTTATATACAGAATAACAGATACCCGGGAGTGAGTTCCAGACTGGAATCTAATCGAGGGGTTCGGGGTGGTTTATATATAGAATTACAGATACCCGGGAGTGAGTTACAGACTGGAATCGAATCGAGGGGTTTTGGGCTGTTTTATATACAGAATAACAGATACCCGGGAGTGAGTTACAGACTGGAATCGAATCGAGGGGTTCGGGGTGGTTTATATATAGAATAACAGATACCTGGGAGTGAGTTACATACTGGAATCTAATCGAGGGGTTCGGGGTGGTTTATATATAGAATAACAGATTCCCGGGAGTGAGTTACAGACTGGAATCTCATCGAGGGGTTCGGTGTGGTTTATATATAGAATAACAGATACCCGGGAGTGAGTTACAGACTCGAATCTAATCGAGGGGTTCGGGGCGGTTTATATATAGAATAACAGATACCCGGGAGTGAGTTACAGACTGGAATCTAATCGAGAGGTTTGGGGTGGTTTATATATAGAATAACAGATACCCGGGAGTGAGTTACAGACTGGAATCGAATCGAAAGGTTCGGGGTGGTTTATATACAGAATAACAGATTCCCGGGAGTGAGTTACAGACTGGAATCTAATCGAGGGGTTCGGGGTGGTTTATATATAGAATTACAGATACCCGGGAGTGAGTTACAGACTGGAATCTAATCGAGGGGTTCGGTTTGGTTTAAATATAGAATAACAGATACCCGGAAGTGAGTTACAGACTGGAATCTAATCGAGGGGTTTGGTGTGGTTTATATATAGAATAACAGATACCCGGGAGTGAGTTACAGACTGGGATCTAATTGAGGGGTTCGGGGCGGTTTATATACAGAATAACAGATACCCGGGAGTGAGTTACAGACAGGAATCTAATCGAGAGATTCGGGTGGTTTATATATAGAATAACAGATACCCGGGAGTGAGTTACAGACTGGAATCTAATCGAGGGGTTCGGTGTGGTTTATATATAGAATAACAGATACCCGGGAGTGACTTACAGACTGGAATCTAATCGAGGGGTTCGGGGTGGTTTATATACAGAATAACAGATACCCGGGAGTGAGTTACTGACTGGAATCTAATCGAGGGGTTCGGGGTGGTTTATATACAGAATAACAGATACCCGGGAGTGAGTTACAGACTGGAATCGAATCGAGGGGTTCAGGGTGTTTTATATACAGAATAACAGATTCCCGGGTGTGAGTTACAGACTGGAATCGAATCGAGGTGTTCGGGGTGGTTTATATATAGAATAACAGATACCCGGGAGTGAGTTACAGACTGGAATCTAATCGAGGGGTACAGGGGTGTTTCTATAAAGAATAGCAGATACCCGGGAGTGAGTTACAGACTGGAATCGAATCGAGGGGTACTGGGGCGTTTATATATATATAATAGCAGATACCCGGGAGTAAGTTACAGACTGGAATCTAATCGAGGTGTTCGGGGTGGTTTATATATAGAATAACAGATACCCGGGTGTGAGTTACAGTCTGGAATCTAATCGAGGGGTTCGGGGTGGTTTATATATAGAATAACAGATACCCGGGAGTGAGTTACAGACTGGAATCTAATCGAGGGGTTCGGGGTGATTTATCTATAGAATAACAGATACCCGGGAGTGAGTTACAGACTGGAATCTAATCGAGGGGTACAGGGGTGTTTATATATGGAATAGCAGATACCCGGGAGTGAGTAACAGACTGGAATCTAATCGAGGGGTTCGAGGTGGTTTATATATAGAATAACAGATACCCGGGAGTGAGTTACAGACTGGAATCTAATCGAGGGGTTCGGGGTGGTTTATATATAGAATAACAGATACCCGGGAGTGAGTTACAGACTGGAATCTAATTGAGGAGTTCGAGGTGGTTTATATATAGAATAACAGATACCTGGGAGTGAGTTACAGACTGGAATCTAATCGAGGGGTTCGGGGTGGTTTATATATAGAATAACTGATACCCGGGAGTGAGTTACAGACTGGAATCTAATCGAGGGGTTCGGGGTGGTTTATATATAGAATAACTGATACCCGGGAGTGAGTTACAGACTGGAATCTAATCGAGGGGTTCGGGGTGGTTTATATACAGAATAACAGATACCCGGGAGTGAGTTACAGACTGGAATCTAATCGAGGGGTTCGAGGTGGTTTATATATAGAATAACAGATACCCGGGAGTGAGTTACAGACTGGAATCTAATCGAGGGGTTCGGGGTGGTTTATATATAGAATAACTGATACCCGGGATTGAGTTACAGACTGGAATCTAATCGAGGGGTTCGGGGTGGTTTATATACAGAATAACAGATACCCGGGAGTGAGTTACAGACTGGAATCTAATCGAGGGGTTTGGGGTGGTTTATATATACAATAACAGATACCCGGGAGGGAGTTACAGACTGGAATCTAATTGAGGGGTTCGGGTTGGTTTATATATAGAATAACAGATACTCGGGAGTGAGTTACAGACTGGAATCTAATCGAGGGGTTTGGGACGGTTTTTTATACAATAACAGATACTCGGGAGTGAGGTACAGACTGGAATCTAATCGAGGGGTTCAGGTTGGTTTATATATAGGATAACAGATACCCGGGTGTGAGTTACGGAATGGAATCTAATCGAGGGGTTCGGGGTGGTTAAAATATAGGATAACAGATACCCGGGAGTGAGTTACAGACTGGAATCTAATCTAGGGGTTTGGGGTGGTTTATATATTGGATGACAGATACCCGGGAGTGAGTTACAGACTGGAATCTAATCGAGGGGTTCGGGGTGGTTTATAAATAGAATAACAGATGCCCAGGTGTGAGTTACAGACTGGAATCTAATCGAGGGGTTCGGGGCGGTTTATATATAGAATAACAGATACCCGGGAGTGAGTTACAGACTGGAATCTAATCGAGAGGTTTGGGGTGGTTTATATATAGAATAACAGATACCCGGGAGTGAGTTACAGACTGGAATCGAATCGAAAGGTTCGGGGTGGTTTATATACAGAATAACAGATTCCCGGGAGTGAGTTACAGACTGGAATCTAATCGAGGGGTTCGGGGTGGTTTATATATAGAATTACAGATACCCGGGAGTGAGTTACAGACTGGAATCTAATCGAGGGGTTCGGTTTGGTTTAAATATAGAATAACAGATACCCGGAAGTGAGTTACAGACTGGAATCTAATCGAGGGGTTCGAGGTGGTTTATATACAGAATAACAGATACCCGGGAGTGAGTTACAGACTGGGATCTAATTGAGGGGTTCGGGGTGTTTTATATACAGAATAACAGATTCCCGGGAGTGAGTTCCAGACTGGAATCTAATCGAGGGGTTCGGGGTGGTTTATATATAGAATAACAGAAACCCGGGAGTGAGTTACAGACAGGAATCTAATCGAGAGATTCGGGTGGTTTATATATAGAATAACAGATACCCGTGAGTGAGTTACAGACTGGAATGTAATCGAGGGGTTCGGGGTGGTTTATATATAGAATAACAGATTCCCGGGTGTGAGTTACAGACAGGAATCTAATCGAGAGATTCGGGTGGTTTATATATAGAATAACAGATACCCGTGAGTGAGTTACAGACTGGAATCTAATCGAGGGGTTCGGTGTGGTTTATATATAGAATAACAGATACCCGGGAGTGACTTACAGACTGGAATCTAATCGAGGGGTTCGGGGTGGTTTATATACAGAATAACAGATACCCGGGAGTGAGTTACTGACTGGAATCTAATCGAGGGGTTCGGGGTGGTTTATATACAGAATAACAGATACCCGGGAGTGAGTTACAGACTGGAATCGAATCGAGGGGTTCAGGGTGTTTTATATACAGAATAACAGATTCCCGGGTGTGAGTTACAGACTGGAATCGAATCGAGGTGTTCGGGGTGGTTTATATATAGAATAACAGATACCCGGGAGTGAGTTACAGACTGGAATCTAATCGAGGGGTACAGGGGTGTTTCTATAAAGAATAGCAGATACCCGGGAGTGAGTTACAGACTGGAATCTAATCGAGGGGTACTGGGGCGTTTATATATAGAATAGCAGATACCCGGGAGTGAGTTACAGACTGGAATCTAATCGAGGTGTTCGGGGTGGTTTATATATAGAATAACAGATTCCCTTGAGAGAGTTACAGTCTGGAATCTAATCGAGGGGTTCGGGGTGGTTTATATATAGAATAACAGATACCCGGGAGTGAGTTACAGACTGGAATCTAATCGAGGGGTTCGGGGTGATTTATCTATAGAATAACAGATACCCGGGAGTGAGTTACAGACTGGAATCTAATCGAGGGGTACAGGGGTGTTTATATATGGAATAGCAGATACCCGGGAGTGAGTTACAGACTGGAATCTAATCGAGGGGTTCGAGGTGGTTTATATATAGAATAACAGATACCCGGGAGTGAGTTACAGACTGGAATCTAATCGAGGGGTTCGGGGTGGTTTATATATAGAATAACAGATACCCGGGAGTGAGTTACAGACTGGAATCTAATTGAGGGGTTCGAGATGGTTTATATATAGAATAACAGATACCTGGGAGTGAGTTACAGACTGGAATCTAATCGAGGGGTTCGGGGTGGTTTATATATAGAATAACTGATACCCGGGAGTGAGTTACAGACTGGAATCTAATCGAGGGGTTCGGGGTGGTTTATATATAGAATAACTGATACCCGGGAGTGAGTTACAGACTGGAATCTAATCGAGGGGTTCGGGGTGGTTTGTATATAGAATAACTGATACCCGGGATTGAGTTACAGACTGGAATCTAATCGAGGGGTTCGGGGTGGTTTATATACAGAATAACAGATACCCGGGAGTGAGTTACAGACTGGAATCTAATCGAGGGGTTTGGGGTGGTTTATATATACAATAACAGATACCCGGGAGGGAGTTACAGACTGGAATCTACTTGAGGGGTTCGGGTTGGTTTATATAAAGAATAACAGATACTCGGGAGTGAGTTACAGACTGGAATCTAATCGAGGGGTTTGGGACGGTTTTTTATACAATAACAGATACTCGGGTGTGAGGTACAGACTGGAATCTAATCGAGGGGTTCAGGTTGGTTTATATATAGGATAACAGAGACCCGGGTGTGAGTTACGGAATGGAATCTAATCGAGGGGTTCGGGGTGGTTAAAATATAGGATAACAGATACCCGGGAGTGAGTTACAGACTGGAATCTAATCGAGGGGTTCGGGGTGGTTTATATATAGAATAACAGATACCCGGGTGTGAGTGACAGACTGGAATCTAATCGAATGGTTCGGGGTGGTTTATATATAGAATAACAGATACCCGGGAGTGAGTTACAGACTGGAATCTAATCGAGGGGTTCGGGGTGGTTTATATATAGAATAACATATACCCGGGAGTGAGTTACAGACTGGAATCTAATCGAGGGGTTCGGGGTGGTTTATATATAGAATAACTGATACCCGGGAGTGAGTTACAGACTGGAATCTAATTGAGGGGTTTGGGGGGGTTTATATATAGAATAACAGATACCTGGGAGTGAGTTACAGACTGGAATCTAATCGAGGGGTTTGGGGGGGTTTATATATAGAATAACAGATACCCGGGAGTGAGTTACAGACTGGAATCTAATCGAGGTGTTTGGGGGGGTTTATATATAGAATAACAGATACCCGGGAGTGAGTTACAGACTGGAATCTAATCGAGGTGTTTGGGGGGGTTTATATATAGAATAACAGATACCCGGGAGTGAGTTACAGACTGGAAACTAATCGAGGGGTTTTGGGGGTTTTATATATAGAATAACTGATACCCGGGAGTGCGTTACAGACTGGAATCTAATCGAGGGGTTCGGGGTGGTTTATATATAGAATAACTGATACCCGGGAGTGACTTACAGACTGGAATCTAATCGAGCGGTTCAGGGTGATTTATTTATAGAATAACAGATACCCGGGAGTAAGTTACATACTGGAATCTAATCGAGGGGTTCAGGGTGTTTTACTTATAAAATAACAGATACCCGGGAGTGAGTTACAGACTGGAATCTAATCGAGGGGTTCGGGGTGGTTTATATACAGAATAACAGATTCCCGGGAGTGAGTTACAGACTGGAATCTAATCGAGGGGTTCGGGGTGGTTCATATTTAGAATAACAGATGCCCGGGAGTGAGTTACAGACTGGAATCTAATCGAGGGGTTCGGGGGTGTTTATATATAGAATAACAGTTACCCGGGAGTGAGTTACAGACTGGAATCTAATCGAGGGGTTCGGGGTGGTTTATATATAGAATAACAGATACCCGGGAGTGAGTTACACACTGGAATCTAATCGAGGGGTTCGGGGTGGTTTATATATAGAATAACAGATACCCGGGAGTGAGTTACAGACTGGAATCTAATCGAGAGGTTCGGGGTGGTTTATATATATAATAACAGATACCTGGGAGTGAGTTACACACTGGAATCTAATCGAGGGGTTCGGTGGAGTTTATATATAGAATAATAGATTCCCAGGAGTGAGTTACAGACTGGAATCGAATCGAGGGGTTCGGGGTGGTTTATATACAGAATAACAGATTCCCGGGAGTGAGTTGCAGACTGGAATCTAATCGAGGGGTTCGGGGTGGTTTATATATAGAATAATAGATACCCGGGAGTGAGTTACAGACTGGAATCTTATCGAGAGGTTCGGGTGGTTGAAATATAGAATAACAGATACCCGGGAGTGAGTTACAGACTGGAATCTAATCGAGGGGTTCGGTGTGGTTTCTATATATAGAATAACAGATTCCCGGGAGTGAGTTACAGACTGGAATCGAATCGAGGGGTTCGGGGTGGTTTATATACAGAATAACAGATTCCCGGGAGTGAGTTACAGACTGGAATCGAATCGAGGGGTTCGGGGTGGTTTATATATAGAATAACAGATACCCGGGAGTGAGTTACAGACTGGAATCTAATCGAGGGGTTCGGGTGGTTTATATATAGAATAACAGATACCCGGGAGTGAGTTACAGACTGGAATCTAATCGAGGGGTTCGGGGTGGTTTATATACAGAATAACAGATACCCAGGAGTGAGTTACAGACTGGAATCGAATCGAGGCGTTCGTGGTGGTTTATATACAGAATAACAGATTCCCGGGAGTGAGTTACAGACTGGAATCGAATCGAGGGGTTCGGGGTGGTTTATATACAGAATAACAGATTCCCGGGAGTGAGTTACAGACTGGAATCGAATCGAGGGGTTCGGGGTGGTTTATATATAGAATAACAGATACCCGGGAGTGAGTTACAGACTGGAATCTAATCGAGGGGTTCGGGGCGGTTTATATATAGAATAACAGATACCCGGGAGTGAGTTACAGACTGGAATCTAATCGAGGGGTTCGGGGTGGTTTATATACAGAATAACAGATACCCGGGAGTGAGTTACAGACTGGAATCGAATCGAGGGGTTCGTGGTGGTTTATATACAGAATAACAGATTCCCGGGAGTGAGTTACAGACTGGAATCGAATCGAGGGGTTCGGGGTGGTTTATATGTAGAATAACAGATACCCGGGAGTGAGTTACAGACTGGAATCTAATCGAGGGGTTCGGGGTGGTTTATATATAGAATAACAGATACCCGGGAGTGAGTTACAGACTGGAATCTAATCGAGAGGTTCGGGGTGGTTTATATATATAATAACAGATACCTGGGAGTGAGTTACACACTGCAATCTAATCGAGGGGTTCGGTGGAGTTTATATATAGAATAATAGATTCCCGGGAGTGAGTTACAGACTGGAATCGAATCGAGGGGTTCGGGGTGGTTTATATACAGAATAACAGATTCCCGGGAGTGAGTTACAGACTGGAATCTAATCGAGGGGTTCGGGGTGGTTTATATATAGAATAACAGATACCCGGGAGTGAGTTACAGACTGGAATCTTATCGAGAGGTTCGGGTGGTTGAAATATAGAATAACAGATACCCGGGAGTGAGTTACAGACTGGAATCTAATCGAGGGGTTCGGTGGAGTTTATATATAGAATAACAGATTTCCGTCAGTGAGTTACAGACTGGAATCGAATCGAGGGGTTCGGGGTGGTTTATATACAGAATCACAGATACCCGGGAGTGAGTTACAGACTGGAATCTAATCGAGGGGTTCGGGGTGGTTTATATACAGAATAACAGATTCCCGGGAGTGAGTTACAGACTGGAATCGAATCGAGGGGTTCGGGGTGGTTTATATGTAGAATAACAGATACCCGGGAGTGAGTTACAGACTGGAATCTAATCGAGGGGTTCGGGGTGGTTTATATACAGAATAACAGATACCCGGGAGTGAGTTACAGACTGGAATCGAATCGAGGGGTTCGGGGTGGTTTATATACAGAATCACAGATACCCGGGAGTGAGTTACAGACTGGAATCTAATCGAGGGGTTCGGGGTGGTTTATATACAGAATAACAGATTCCCGGGAGTGAGTTACAGACTGGAATCGAATCGAGGGGTTCGGGGTGGTTTATATGTAGAATAACAGATACCCGGGAGTGAATTACAGACTGGAATCTAATCGAGGGGTTCGAGGTGGTTTATATACAGAATAACAGATACCCGGGAGTGAGTTACAGACTGGAATCTAATCGAGTGGTTCGGGGTGTTTTATATACAGAATAACAGATACCCGGGAGTGAGTTCCAGACTGGAATCTAATCGAGGGGTTCGGGGTGGTTTATATATAGAATTACAGATACCCGGGAGTGAGTTACAGACTGGAATCGAATCGAGGGGTTCGGGGTGGTTTATATATAGAATAACAGAAACCCGGGAGTGAGTTACAGACAGGAATCTAATCGAGAGGTTCGGGTGGTTTATGTATAGAATAACAGATACCCGTGAGTGAGTTACAGACTGGAATCTAATCGAGGGGTTCGGTGTGGTTTATATATAGAATAACAGATACCCGGGAGTGAGTTACAGACTGGAATCTAATCGAGAGGTTCGGGGTGGTTTATATATATAATAACAGATACCTGGGAGTGAGTTACACACTGGAATCTAATCGAGGGGTTCGGTGGAGTTTATATATAGAATAATAGATTCCCAGGAGTGAGTTACAGACTGGAATCGAATCGAGGGGTTCGGGGTGGTTTATATACAGAATAACAGATTCCCGGGAGTGAGTTGCAGACTGGAATCTAATCGAGGGGTTCGGGGTGGTTTATATATAGAATAATAGATACCCGGGAGTGAGTTACAGACTGGAATCTTATCGAGAGGTTCGGGTGGTTGAAATATAGAATAACAGATACCCGGGAGTGAGTTACAGACTGGAATCTAATCGAGGGGTTCGGTGTGGTTTCTATATATAGAATAACAGATACCCGGGAGTGAGTTACAGACTGGAATCTAATCGAGAGGTTCGGGGTGGTTTATATATATAATAACAGATACCTGGGAGTGAGTTACACACTGGAATCTAATCGAGGGGTTCGGTGGAGTTTATATATAGAATAATAGATTCCCAGGAGTGAGTTACAGACTGGAATCGAATCGAGGGGTTCGGGGTGGTTTATATACAGAATAACAGATTCCCGGGAGTGAGTTGCAGACTGGAATCTAATCGAGGGGTTCGGGGTGGTTTATATATAGAATAATAGATACCCGGGAGTGAGTTACAGACTGGAATCTTATCGAGAGGTTCGGGTGGTTGAAATATAGAATAACAGATACCCGGGAGTGAGTTACAGACTGGAATCTAATCGAGGGGTTCGGTGTGGTTTCTATATATAGAATAACAGATTCCCGGGAGTGAGTTACAGACTGGAATCGAATCGAGGGGTTCGGGGTGGTTTATATACAGAATAACAGATTCCCGGGAGTGAGTTACAGACTGGAATCGAATCGAGGGGTTCGGGGTGGTTTATATATAGAATAACAGATACCCGGGAGTGAGTTACAGACTGGAATCTAATCGAGGGGTTCGGGGTGGTTTATATATAGAATAACAGATACCCGGGAGTGAGTTACAGACTGGAATCTAATCGAGGGGTTCGGGGTGGTTTATATACAGAATAACAGATACCCAGGAGTGAGTTACAGACTGGAATCGAATCGAGGCGTTCGTGGTGGTTTATATACAGAATAACAGATTCCCGGGAGTGAGTTACAGACTGGAATCGAATCGAGGGGTTCGGGGTGGTTTATATACAGAATAACAGATTCCCGGGAGTGAGTTACAGACTGGAATCGAATCGAGGGGTTCGGGGTGGTTTATATATAGAATAACAGATACCCGGGAGTGAGTTACAGACTGGAATCTAATCGAGGGGTTCGGGGCGGTTTATATATAGAATAACAGATACCCGGGAGTGAGTTACAGACTGGAATCTAATCGAGGGGTTCGGGGTGGTTTATATACAGAATAACAGTTACCCGGGAGTGAGTTACAGACTGGAATCGAATCGAGGGGTTCGTGGTGGTTTATATACAGAATAACAGATTCCCGGGAGTGAGTTACAGACTGGAATCGAATCGAGGGGTTCGGGGTGGTTTATATGTAGAATAACAGATACCCGGGAGTGAGTTACAGACTGGAATCTAATCGAGGGGTTCGGGGTGGTTTATATATAGAATAACAGATACCCGGGAGTGAGTTACAGACTGGAATCTAATCGAGAGGTTCGGGGTGGTTTATATATATAATAACAGATACCTGGGAGTGAGTTACACACTGCAATCTAATCGAGGGGTTCGGTGGAGTTTATATATAGAATAATAGATTCCCGGGAGTGAGTTACAGACTGGAATCGAATCGAGGGGTTCGGGGTGGTTTATATACAGAATAACAGATTCCCGGGAGTGAGTTACAGACTGGAATCTAATCGAGGGGTTCGGGGTGGTTTATATATAGAATAACAGATACCCGGGAGTGAGTTACAGACTGGAATCTTATCGAGAGGTTCGGGTGGTTGAAATATAGAATAACAGATACCCGGGAGTGAGTTACAGACTGGAATCTAATCGAGGGGTTCGGTGGAGTTTATATATAGAATAACAGATTCCCGGGAGTGAGTTACAGACTGGAATCGAATCGAGGGGTTCGGGGTGGTTTATATACAGAATAACAGATACCCGGGAGTGAGTTACAGACTGGAATCGAATCGAGGGGTTCGGGGTGGTTTATATACAGAATCACAGATACCCGGGAGTGAGTTACAGACTGGAATCTAATCGAGGGGTTCGGGGTGGTTTATATACAGAATAACAGATACCCGGGAGTGAGTTACAGACTGGAATCGAATCGAGGGGTTCGGGGTGGTTTATATGTAGAATAACAGATACCCGGGAGTGAATTACAGACTGGAATCTAATCGAGGGGTTCGAGGTGGTTTATATACAGAATAACAGATACCCGGGAGTGAGTTACAGACTGGAATCTAATCGAGGGATTCGAGGTGGTTTATATACAGAATAACAGATACCCGGGAGTGAGTTACAGACTGGAATCTAATCGAGTGGTTCGGGGTGTTTTATATACAGAATAACAGATACCCGGGAGTGAGTTCCAGACTGGAATCTAATCGAGGGGTTCGGGGTGGTTTATATATAGAATAACAGATACCCGGGAGTGAGTTACAGACTGGAATCTAATCGAGGGGTTCGGGGTGGTTTATATATAGAATTACAGATACCCGGGAGTGAGTTACAGACTGGAATCGAATCGAGGGGTTCGGGGTGGTTTATATATAGAATAACAGAAACCCGGGAGTGAGTTACAGACAGGAATCTAATCGAGGGGTTCAGGGTGGTTTATATATAGAATAACAGATACCCGGGAGTGAGTTACAGACTGGAATCTAATCGAGGGGTTCGGGGTGGTTTATATATAGAATAACAGATACCCGTGAGTGAGTTACAGACTGGAATCTAATCGAGGGGTTCGGTGTGGTTTATATATAGAATAACAGATACCCGGGAGTGAGTTACAGACTGGAATCTAATCGAGAGGTTCGGGGTGGTTTATATATATAATAACAGATACCTGGGAGTGAGTTACACACTGGAATCTAATCGAGGGGTTCGGTGGAGTTTATATATAGAATAATAGATTCCCAGGAGTGAGTTACAGACTGGAATCGAATCGAGGGGTTCGGGGTGGTTTATATACAGAATAACAGATTCCCGGGAGTGAGTTGCAGACTGGAATCTAATCGAGGGGTTCGGGGTGGTTTATATATAGAATAATAGATACCCGGGAGTGAGTTACAGACTGGAATCTTATCGAGAGGTTCGGGTGGTTGAAATATAGAATAACAGATACCCGGGAGTGAGTTACAGACTGGAATCTAATCGAGGGGTTCGGTGTGGTTTCTATATATAGAATAACAGATTCCCGGGAGTGAGTTACAGACTGGAATCGAATCGAGGGGTTCGGGGTGGTTTATATACAGAATAACAGATTCCCGGGAGTGAGTTACAGACTGGAATCGAATCGAGGGGTTCGGGGTGGTTTATATATAGAATAACAGATACCCGGGAGTGAGTTACAGACTGGAATCTAATCGAGGGGTTCGGGGTGGTTTATATATAGAATAACAGATACCCGGGAGTGAGTTACAGACTGGAATCTAATCGAGGGGTTCGGGGTGGTTTATATACAGAATAACAGATACCCAGGAGTGAGTTACAGACTGGAATCGAATCGAGGCGTTCGTGGTGGTTTATATACAGAATAACAGATTCCCGGGAGTGAGTTACAGACTGGAATCGAATCGAGGGGTTCGGGGTGTTTTATATACAGAATAACAGATTCCCGGGAGTGAGTTACAGACTGGAATCGAATCGAGGGGTTCGGGGTGGTTTATATATAGAATAACAGATACCCGGGAGTGAGTTACAGACTGGAATCTAATCGAGGGGTTCGGGGTGGTTTATATATAGAATAACAGATACCCGGGAGTGAGTTACAGACTGGAATCTAATCGAGGGGTTCGGGGTGGTTTATATACAGAATAACAGATACCCGGGAGTGAGTTACAGACTGGAATCGAATCGAGGGGTTCGTGGTGGTTTATATACAGAATAACAGATTCCCGGGAGTGAGTTACAGACTGGAATCGAATCGAGGGGTTCGGGGTGGTTTATATGTAGAATAACAGATACCCGGGAGTGAGTTACAGACTGGAATCTAATCGAGGGGTTCGGGGTGGTTTATATATAGAATAACAGATACCCGGGAGTGAGTTACAGACTGGAATCTAATCGAGAGGTTCGGGGTGGTTTATATATATAATAACAGATACCTGGGAGTGAGTTACACACTGCAATCTAATCGAGGGGTTCGGTGGAGTTTATATATAGAATAATAGATTCCCGGGAGTGAGTTACAGACTGGAATCGAATCGAGGGGTTCGGGGTGGTTTATATACAGAATAACAGATTCCCGGGAGTGAGTTACAGACTGGAATCTAATCGAGGGGTTCGGGGTGGTTTATATATAGAATAACAGATACCCGGGAGTGAGTTACAGACTGGAATCTTATCGAGAGGTTCGGGTGGTTGAAATATAGAATAACAGATACCCGGGAGTGAGTTACAGACTGGAATCTAATCGAGGGGTTCGGTGGAGTTTATATATAGAATAACAGATTCCCGGGAGTGAGTTACAGACTGGAATCGAATCGAGGGGTTCGGGGTGGTTTATATACAGAATAACAGATACCCGGGAGTGAGTTACAGACTGGAATCGAATCGAGGGGTTCGGGGTGGTTTATATATAGAATAACAGATACTCGGGAGTGAGTTACAGACTGGAATCTAATCGAGGGGTTCGGGGCGGTTTATATATAGAATAACACATACCCGGGAGTGAGTTACAGACTGGAATCTAATCGAGGGGTTCGGGGTGGTTTATATACAGAATAACAGATTCCCGGGAGTGAGTTACAGACTGGAATCGAATCGAGGGGTTCGGGGTGGTTTATATGTAGAATAACAGATACCCGGGAGTGAATTACAGACTGGAATCTAATCGAGGGGTTCGAGGTGGTTTATATACAGAATAACAGATACCCGGGAGTGAGTTACAGACTGGAATCTAATCGAGGGATTCGAGGTGGTTTATATATAGAATTACAGATACCCGGGAGTGAGTTACAGACTGGAATCGAATCGAGGGGTTCGGGGTGGTTTATATATAGAATAACAGAAACCCGGGAGTGAGTTACAGACAGGAATCTAATCGAGAGGTTCGGGTGGTTTATATATAGAATAACAGATACCCGTGAGTGAGTTACAGACTGGAATCTAATCGAGGGGTTCGGTGTGGTTTATATATAGAATAACAGATACCCGGGAGTGACTTACAGACTGGAATCTAATCGAGGGGTTCAGGGTGGTTTATATACAGAATAACAGATACCCGGGAGTGAGTTACAGACTGGAATCTGATCGAGGGGTTCGGGGTGTTTTATATACAGAATAACAGATACCCGGGAGTGAGTTACAGACTGGAATCTAATCGAGGAGTTCGGGGTGGTTTATATATAGAATAACAGATTCCCGGGAGTGAGTTACAGACTGGAATCGAATCGAGGGGTTCGGGGAGGTTTATATATAGAATAACAGATACCCGGGAGTGAGTTACAGACTGGAATCGAATCGAGGGGTTCAGGGTGTTTTATATACAGAATAACAGATTCCCGGGTGTGAGTTACAGCCTGGAATCGAATCGAGGTGTTCGGGGTGGTTTATATATAGAATAACAGATACCCGGGAGTGAGTTACAGACTGGAATCTAATCGAGGGGTACAGGGGTGTTTCTATAAAGAATAGCAGATACCCGGGAGTGAGTTACAGACTGGAATCTAATCGAGGGGTACTGGGGCGTTTATATATAGAATAGCAGATACCCGGGAGTGAGTTACAGACTGGAATCTAATCGAGGTGTTCGGGGTGGTTTATATATAGAATAACAGATTCCCTTGAGAGAGTTACAGTCTGGAATCTAATCGAGGGGTTCGGGGTGGTTTATATATAGAATAACAGATACCCGGGAGTGAGTTACAGACTGGAATCTAATCGAGGGGTTCGGGGTGATTTCTATATAGAATAACAGATACCCGGGAGTGAGTTACAGACTGGAATCTAATCGAGGGGTTCGGGGTGGTTTATATATAGAATAACAGATACCCGGGAGTGAGTTACAGACTGGAATCTAATCGAGGGGTTCGAGGTGGTTTATATATAGAATAACAGATACCTGGGAGTGAGTTACAGACTGGAATCTAATCGAGGGGTTCGGGGTGGTTTATATATAGAATAACTGATACCCGGGAGTGAGTTACAGACTGGAATCTAATCGAGGGGTTCGGGGTGGTTTATATATACAATAACAGATACCCGGGAGTGAGTTACAGACTGGAATCTAATCGAGGGGTTCGGGGTGGTTTATATATAGAATAACTGATACCCGGGAGTGAGTTACAGACTGGAATCTAATCGAGGGGTTCGGGGTGGTTTATATATAGAATAACTGATACCCGGGATTGAGTTACAGACTGGAATCTAATCGAGGGGTTCGGGGTGGTTTATATACAGAATAACAGATACCCGGGAGTGAGTTACAGACTGGAATCTAATCGAGGGGTTTGGGGTGGTTTATATATACAATAACAGATACCCGGGAGGGAGTTACAGACTGGAATCTAATTGAGGGGTTCGGGTTGGTTTATATATAGAATAACAGATACTCGGGAGTGAGTTACAGACTGGAATCTAATCGAGGGGTTTGGGACGGTTTTTTATACAATAACAGATACTCGGGAGTGAGGTACAGACTGGAATCTAATCGAGGGGTTCAGGTTGGTTTATATATAGGATAACAGATACCCGGGTGTGAGTTACGGAATGGAATCTAATCGAGGGGTTCGGGGTGGTTAAAATATAGGATAACAGATACCCGGGAGTGAGTTACAGACTGGAATCTAATCTAGGGGTTTGGGGTGGTTTATATCTAGAATAACAGATACCCGGGAGTGAGTTACAGACTGGAATCTAATCGAGGGGTTCGGGGTGGTTTATATATTGGATGACAGATACCCGAGAGTGAGTTACAGACTGGAATCTAATCGAGGGGTTCGGGGTGGTTTATATATAGAATAACAGATACCCGGGAGTGATTTACAGACTGGAATCTAATCGAGGGGGTTCGGGGTGGTTTATAAATAGAATAACAGATGCCCGGGAGCGAGTTACAGACTGGAATCTAATCGAGGGGTTCAGGGTGGTTTATATATAGAATAACAGATACCCGGGAGTGAGTTACAGACTGGAATCTAATTGAGGGGTTTGGGGGGGTTTATATATAGAATAACAGATACCCGGGAGTGAGTTACATACTGGAATCTAATCGAGGGGTTCGGGGTGGTTTATATACAGAATAACAGATACATGGGAGTGAGTTACAGACTGGAATCTAATCGAGGTGTTCGGGGGGGTTTATATATAGAATAACAGATACCCGGGAGTGAGTTACAAACTGGAATCTAATCGAGGGGTTCGGGGGGGTTTATATATAGAATAACTGATACCCGGGAGTGAGTTACAGACTGGAATCGAATCGAGGGGTTCGGGGTGGTTTATATATAGAATAACAGATACCCGGGAGTGAGTTACAGACTGGAATCTAATCGAGGGGTTCGGGGTGGTTTATATATAGAATAACTGATACCCGGGAGTGCGTTACAGACTGGAATCTAATCGAGGGGTTCGGTTTGGTTTATATATAGAATAACAGATACCCGGAAGTGAGTTACAGACTGGAATCTAATCGAGGGGTTCGAGGTGGTTTATATACAGAATAACAGATACCCGGGAGTGAGTTACAGACTGGAATCTAATCGAGGGATTCGAGGTGGTTTATATACAGAATAACAGATACCCGGGAGTGAGTTACAGACTGGAATCTAATTGAGGGGTTCGGGGTGGTTTATATATAGAATAACTGATACCCGGGAGTGAGTTACAGACTGGAATCTAATCGAGGGGTTCGGGGTGGTTTATATATAGAATAACTGATACCCGGGAGTGAGTTCCAGACTGGAATCTAATCAAGGGGTTCGGGGTGGTTTATATATAGAATTACAGATACCCGGGAGTGAGTTACAGACTGGAATCGAATCGAGGGGTTCGGGGTGGTTTATATATAGAATAACAGAAACCCGGGAGTGAGTTACAGACTGGAATCTAATCGAGGGGTTCGGGGTGGTTTATATATAGAATAACAGATACCCGTGAGTGAGTTACAGACTGGAATCTAATCGAGGGGTTCGGTGTGGTTTATATATAGAATAACAGATACCCGGGAGTGACTTACAGACTGGAATCTAATCGAGGGGTTCGGGGTGGTTTATATACAGAATAACAGATACCCAGGAGTGAGTTACAGACTGGAATCTAATCGAGGGGTTCGGGGTGTTTTATATACAGAATAACAGATACCCGGGAGTGAGTTACAGACTGGAATCGAATCGAGGGGTTCAGGGTGTTTTATATACAGAATAACAGATTCCCGGGTGTGAGTTACAGACTGGAATCGAATCGAGGTGTTCGGGGTGGTTTATATATAGAATAACAGATACCCGGGAGTGAGTTACAGACTGGAATCTAATCGAGGGGTACAGGGGTGTTTCTATAAAGAATAGCAGATACCCGGGAGTGAGTTACAGACTGGAATCTAATCGAGGGGTACTGGGGCGTTTTTATATAGAATAGCAGATACCCGGGAGTGAGTTACAGACTGGAATCTAATCGAGGTGTTCGGGGTGGTTTATATATAGAATAACAGATTCCCTTGAGAGAGTTACAGTCTGGAATCTAATCGAGGGGTTCGGGGTGGTTTATATATAGAATAACAGATACCCGGGAGTGAGTTACAGACTGGAATCTAATCGAGGGGTTCGGTGTGATTTATATATAGAATAACAGATACCCGGGAGTGAGTTACAGACTGGAATCTAATCGAGGGGTACAGGGGTGTTTATATATGGAATAGCAGATACCCGGGAGTGAGTTACAGACTGGAATCTAATCGAGGGGTTCGAGGTGGTTTATATATAGAATAACAGATACCCGGGAGTGAGTTACAGACTGGAATCTAATCGAGGGGTTCGGGGTGGTTTATATATAGAATAACAGATACCCGGGAGTGAGTTACAGACTGGAATCTAATCGAGGGGTTCGAGGTGGTTTATATATAGAATAACAGATACCTGGGAGTGAGTTACAGACTGGAATCTAATCGAGGGGTTCGGGGTGGTTTATATATAGAATAACTGATACCCGGGAGTGAGTTACAGACTGGAATCTAATCGAGGGGTTCGGGGTGGTTTATATATACAATAACAGATACCCGGGAGTGAGTTACAGACTGGAATCTAATCGAGGGGTTCGGGGTGGTTTATATATAGAATAACTGATACCCGGGAGTGAGTTACAGACTGGAATCTAATCGAGGGGTTCGGGGTGGTTTATATATAGAATAACTGATACCCGGGATTGAGTTACAGACTGGAATCTAATCGAGGGGTTCGGGGTGGTTTATATACAGAATAACAGATACCCGGGAGTGAGTTACAGACTGGAATCTAATCGAGGGGTTTGGGGTGGTTTATATATACAATAACAGATACCCGGGAGGGAGTTACAGACTGGAATCTAATTGAGGGGTTCGGGTTGGTTTATATATAGAATAACAGATACTCGGGAGTGAGTTACAGACTGGAATCTAATCGAGGGGTTTGGGACGGTTTTTTATACAATAACAGATACTCGGGAGTGAGGTACAGACTGGAATCTAATCGAGGGGTTCAGGTTGGTTTATATATAGGATAACAGATACCCGGGTGTGAGTTACGGAATGGAATCTAATCGAGGGTTTCGGGGTGGTTAAAATATAGGATAACAGATACCCGGGAGTGAGTTACAGACTGGAATCTAATCTAGGGGTTTGGGGTGGTTTATATATTGGATGACAGATACCCGGGAGTGATTTACAGACTGGAATCTAATCGAGGGGTTCGGGGTGGTTTATAAATAGAATAACAGATGCCCGGGAGTGAGTTACAGACTGGAATCTAATCGAGGGGTTCGGGGTGGTTTATAAATAGAATAACAGATGCCCGGGAGCGAGTTACAGACTGGAATCTAATCGAGGGGTTCAGGGTGGTTTATATATAGAATAACAGATACCCGGGAGTGAGTTACAGACTGGAATCTAATTGAGGGGTTTGGGGGGGTTTATATATAGAATAACAGATACCCAGGAGTGAGTTACAGACTGGAATCTAATCGAGGGGTTCGGGGTGGTTTATATATAGAATAACAGATACCCGGGAGTGAGTTACATACTGGAATCTAATCGAGGGGTTCGGGGTGGTTTATATACAGAATAACAGATACATGGGAGTGAGTTACAGACTGGAATCTAATCGAGGTGTTCGGGGGGGTTTATATATAGAATAACAGATACCCGGGAGTGAGTTACAGACTGGAATCTAATCGAGGGGTTCGGGGGGGTTTATATATAGAATAACTGATACCCGGGAGTGAGTTACAGACTGGAATCGAATCGAGGGGTTCGGGGTGGTTTATATATAGAATAACAGATACCCGGGAGTGAGTTACAGACTGGAATCTAATCGAGGGGTTCGGGGTGGTTTATATATAGAATAACTGATACCCGGGAGTGCGTTACAGACTGGAATCTAATCGAGGGATTCGGTTTGGTTTATATATAGAATAACAGATACCCGGGAGTGAGTTACATACTGGAATCTAATCGAGGGGTTCGGGGTGGTTTATATACAGAATAACAGATACATGGGAGTGAGTTACAGACTGGAATCTAATCGAGGTGTTCGGGGGGGTTTATATATAGAATAACAGATACCCGGGAGTGAGTTACAGACTGGAATCTAATCGAGGGGTTCGGGGGGGTTTATATATAGAATAACTGATACCCGGGAGTGAGTTACAGACTGGAATCGAATCGAGGGGTTCGGGGTGGTTTATATATAGAATAACAGATACCCGGGAGTGAGTTACAGACTGGAATCTAATCGAGGGGTTCGGGGTGGTTTATATATAGAATAACAGATACCCGGGAGTGAGTTACAGACTGGAATCTAATCGAGGGGTTCGGGGTGGTTTATATATAGAATAACTGATACCCGGGAGTGCGTTACAGACTGGAATCTAATCGAGGGATTCGGTTTGGTTTATATATAGAATAACAGATACCCGGAAGTGAGTTACAGACTGGAATCTAATCGAGGGGTTCGAGGTGGTTTATATACAGAATAACAGATACCCGGGAGTGAGTTACAGACTGGAATCTAATCGAGGGATTCGAGGTGGTTTATATACAGAATAACAGATACCCGGGAGTGAGTTACAGACTGGAATCTAATTGAGGGGTTCGGGGTGGTTTATATATAGAATAACTGATACCCGGGAGTGAGTTCCAGACTGGAATCTAATCAAGGGGTTCGGGGTGGTTTATATATAGAATTACAGATACCCGGGAGTGAGTTACAGACTGGAATCGAATCGAGGGGTTCGGGGTGGTTTATATATAGAATAACAGAAACCCGGGAGTGAGTTACAGACTGGAATCTAATCGAGAGGTTCGGGTGGTTTATATATAGAATAACAGATACCCGTGAGTGAGTTACAGACTGGAATCTAATCGAGGTGTTCGGTGTGGTTTATATATAGAATAACAGATACCCGTGAGTGAGTTACAGACTGGAATCTAATCGAGGTGTTCGGTGTGGTTTATATATAGAATAACAGATACCCGGGAGTGAGTTACAGACTGGAATCTAATCGAGGGGTTCGGGGTGGTTTATATATAGAATAACAGATACCCGGGAGTGAGTTACAGACTGTAATCTAATCGAGGGGTTCGGGGTGGTTTATATACAGAATAACAGATACCCGGGAGTGAGTTACAGACTGGAATCGAATCGAGGGGTTCGTGGTGGTTTATATACAGAATAACAGATTCCCGGGAGTGAGTTACAGACTGGAATCGAATCGAGGGGTTCGGGGTGGTTTATATGTAGAATAACAGATACCCGGGAGTGAGTTACAGACTGGAATCTAATCGAGGGGTTCGGGGTGGTTTATATATAGAATAACAGATACCCGGGAGTGAGTTACAGACTGGAATCTAATCGAGAGGTTCGGGGTGGTTTATATATATAATAACAGATACCTGGGAGTGAGTTACACACTGCAATCTAATCGAGGGGTTCGGTGGAGTTTATATATAGAATAATAGATTCCCGGGAGTGAGTTACAGACTGGAATCGAATCGAGGGGTTCGGGGTGGTTTATATACAGAATAACAGATTCCCGGGAGTGAGTTACAGACTGGAATCTAATCGAGGGGTTCGGGGTGGTTTATATATAGAATAACAGATACCAGGGAGTGAGTTACAGACTGGAATCTAATCGAGGGGTTCGGGGTGGTTTATATATAGAATAACAGATACCCGGGAGTGAGTTACAGACTGGAATCTAATCGAGGGGTTCGGGGGGGTTTATATATAGAATAACAGATACCCGGGAGTGAGTTACAGACTGGAATCTTATCGAGAGGTTCGGGTGGTTGAAATATAGAATAACAGATACCCGGGAGTGAGTTACAGACTGGAATCTAATCGAGGGGTTCGGTGGAGTTTATATATAGAATAACAGATTCCCGGGAGTGAGTTACAGACTGGAATCGAATCGAGGGGTTCGGGGTGGTTTATATACAGAATAACAGATACCCGGGAGTGAGTTACAGACTGGAATCGAATCGAGGGGTTCGGGGTGGTTTATATGTAGAATAACAGATACCCGGGAGTGAATTACAGACTGGAATCTAATCGAGGGGTTCGGTTTGGTTTATATATAGAATAACAGATACCCGGAAGTGAGTTACAGACTGGAATCTAATCGAGTGGTTCGAAGTGGTTTATATACAGAATAACAGATACCCGGGAGTGAGTTACAGACAGGAATCTAATCGAGAGGTTCGAGTGGTTTATATATAGAATAACAGATACCCGGGAGTGAGTTACAGACTGGAATCTAATCGAGGGGTTCGGTGTGGTTTATATATAGAATAACAGATACCCGGGAGTGACTTACTGACTGGAATCTAATCGAGGGGTTCAGGGTGGTTTATATACAGAATAACAGATACCCGGGAGTGAGTTACAGACTGGAATCTAATCGAGGGGTTCGGGGTGGTTTATATACAGAATAACTGATTCCCGGGTGTGAGTTACAGACTGGAATCGAATCGAGGTGTTCGGGGTGGTTTATATATAGAATAACAGATACCCGGGAGTGAGTTACAGACTGGAATCTAATCGAGGGGTACAGGGGTGTTTCTATAAAGAATAGCAGATACCCGGGAGTGAGTTACAGACTGGAATCTAATCGAGGGGTTCGGGGTGGTTTATATATAGAACAACAGATACCCGGGAGTGAGTTACAGACTGGAATCTAATCGAGGGGTTCGGCGTGGTTTATATATAGAACAACAGATACCCGGGAGTGAGTTACAGACTGGAATCTAATCGAGGGGTTCGGGGTGGTTTATACATACAATAACAGATACCCGGGAGTGAGTTACAGACTGGAATCTAATCGAGGGGTTCGGGGTGGTGTATATATAGAATAACTGATACCCGGGAGTGAGTTACAGACTGGAATCTAATCGAGGGGTTCGGGGTGGTTTATATATAGAATAACTGATACCCGGGAGTGAGTTACAGACTGGAATCTAATCGAGGGGTTCGGGGTGGTTTATATACAGAATAACAGATACCCGGGAGTGAGTTACAGACTGGAATCTTATCGAGGGGTTCGGGGTGGTTTATATATACAATAACAGATACCCGGGAGTGAGTTACAGACTGGAATCTCATCGAGGGGTTCGGGGTGGTTTATATATAGAATACCAGATACCTGGGAGTGAGTTACAGACTGGAATCTAATCGAGGGGTTCGGGGTGGTTTATATACAGAATAACAGATTCCCGGGAGTGAGTTACAGACTGGAATCGAATCGAGGGGTTCGGGGTGGTTTATATGTAGAATAACAGATACCCGGGAGTGAGTTACAGACTGGAATCTAATCGAGGGGTTCGGGGTGGTTTATATATAGAATAACAGATACCCGGGAGTGAGTTACAGACTGGAATCTAATCGAGAGGTTCGGGGTGGTTTATATATATAATAACAGATACCTGGGAGTGAGTTACACACTGGAATCTAATCGAGGTGTTCGGTGGAGTTTATATACAGAATAATAGATTCCCGGGAGTGAGTTACAGACTGGAATCGAATCGAGGGGTTCGGGGTGGTTTATATACAGAATAACAGATTCCCGGGAGTGAGTTGCAGACTGGAATCTAATCGAGGGGTTCGGGGTGGTTTATATATAGAATAACAGATACCCGGGAGTGAGTTACAGACTGGAATCTTATCGAGAGGTTCGGGTGGTTGAAATATAGAATAACAGATACCCGGGAGTGAGTTACAGACTGGAATCTAATCGAGGGGTTTGGGGTGGTTTATATATAGAATAACAGATACCCGGGAGTGAGTTACAGACTGGAATCTAATCGAGGGGTTCGGTGTGGTTTCTATATATAGAATAACAGATTCCCGGGAGTGAGTTACAGACTGGAATCGAATCGAGGGGTTCGGGGTGGTTTATATACAGAATAACAGATTCCCGGGAGTGAGTTACAGACTGGAATCGAATCGAGGGGTTCGGGGTGGTTTATATATAGAATAACAGATACCCGGGAGTGAGTTACAGACTGGAATCTAATCGAGGGGTTCGGGGTGGTTTATATATAGAATAACAGATACCCGGGAGTGAGTTACAGACTGGAATCTAATCGAGAGGTTCGGGGTGGTTTATATATGGAATAACAGATACCCGGGAGTGAGTTACAGACTGGAATCGAATCGAAAGGTTCGGGGTGGTTTATATACAGAATAATAGATTCCCGGGAGTGAGTTACAGACTGGAATCTAATCGAGGGGTTCGGTTTGGTTTATATATAGAATAACAGATACCCGGAAGTGAGTTACAGACTGGAATCTAATCGAGGGGTTCGAGGTGGTTTATATACAGAATAACAGATACCCGGGAGTGAGTTACAGACTGGAATCTAATTGAGTGGTTCGGGGTGTTTTATATGCAGAATAACAGATACCTGGGAGTGAGTTCCAGACTGGAATCTAATCGAGGGGTTCGGGGTGGTTTATATATAGAATAACAGATACCCGGGAGTGAGTTACAGACTGGAATCGAATCGAGGGGCTCGGGCTGTTTTATATACAGAATAACAGATTCCCGGGAGTGAGTTACAGACTGGAATCGAATCGAGGGGTTCGGGGTGGTTTATAAATAGAATAACAGATACCCGGGAGTGAGTTACAGACAGGAATCTAATCGAGAGGTTCGGGTGGTTTATATATAGAATAACAGATACCCGGGCGTGAGTTACAGACTGGAATCTAATCGAGGGGTTCGGTGTGGTTTATATATAGAATAACAGATACCCGGGAGTGACTTACAGACTGGAATCTAATCGAGGGGTTCGGGGTGGTTTATATACAGAATAACAGATACCCGGGAGTGAGTTACAGACTGGAATCTAATCGAGGGGTTCGGGGTGGTTTATATACAGAATAACAGATACACGGGAGTGAGTTACAGACTGGAATCGAATCGAGGGGTTCAGGGTGTTTTATATACAGAATAACTGATTCCCGGGTGTGAGTTACAGACTGGAATCGAATCGAGGTGTTCGGGGTGGTTTATATATAGAATAACAGATACCCGGGAGTGAGTTACAGACTGGAATCTAATCGAGGGATACAGGGGTGTTTCTATAAAGAATAGCAGATACCCGGGAGTGAGTTACAGACTGGAATCTAATCGAGGGGTACTGGGGCGTTTATATATGGAATAGCAGATACCCGGGAGTGAGTTACAGACTGGAATCTAATCGAGGTGTTCGCGGTGGTTTATATATAGAATAATAGATTCCCTTGAGAGAGTTACAGTCTGGAATCTAATCGAGGGGTTCGGGGTGGTTTATATATAGAATAACAGATACCCGGGAGTGAGTTACAGACTGGAATCTAATCGAGGGGTTCGGGGTGATTTATATATAGAATAACAGATACCCGGGAGTGAGTTACAGACTGGAATCTAATCGAGGGGTACAGGGGTGTTTATATATGGAATAGCAGATACCCGGGAGTGAGTTACAGACTGGAATCTAATCGAGGGGTTCGAGGTGGTTTATATATAGAATAACAGATACCCGGGAGTGAGTTACAGACTGGAATCTAATCGAGGGGTTCGGGGTGGTTTATATATAGAATAACAGATACCCGGGAGTGAGTTACAGACTGGAATCTAATCGAGGGGTTCGAGGTGGTTTATATATAGAATAACAGATACCTGGGAGTGAGTTACAGACTGGAATCTAATTGAGGGGTTCGGGGTGGTTTATATATAGAATAACAGATACCCGGGAGTGAGTTACAGACTGGAATCTAATCGAGGGGTTCGGGGTGGTGTATATATAGAATAACTGATACCCGGGAGTGAGTTACAGACTGGAATCTAATCGAGGGGATCGGGGTGCTGTATATATAGAATAACTGATACCCGGGAGTGAGTTACAGACTGGAATCTAATCGAGGGGTTCGGGGTGGTTTATATACAGAATAACAGATACCCGGGAGTGAGTTACAGACTGGAATCTTATCGAGGGGTTCGGGGTGGTTTATATATAGAATAACAGATACCCGGGAGTGAGTTACAGACTGGAATCTAATCGAGGGGTTCGGGGTGGTTTATATGTAGAATAACAGATACCCGGGAGTGAGTTACAGACTGGAATCTAATCGAGGGGTTCGGGGTGGTTTATATATAGAATAACAGATACTCGGGAGTGAGTTACAGACTGGAATCTAATCGAGGGTTTCGGGGTGGTTTATATATAGAATAACAGATACCCGGGAGTGAGTTACAGACTGGAATCTAATCGAGCGGTTCGGGGTGGTTTATATATAGAATAACAGATACCCGGGAGTGAGTTACAGACTGGAATCTAATCGAGGGGTTCGGGGTGGTTTATATATACAATAACAGATACCCGGCAGGGAGTTACAGACTGGAATCTAATTGAGGGGTTCGGGTTGGTTTATATATAGAATAACAGATACTCGGGAGTGAGTCACAGACTGGAATCTAATCGAGGGGTTTGGGGCGGTTTTTTATACAATAACAGATACTCGGGAGTGAGGTACAGACTGGAATCTAATCGAGGGGTTCGGGTTGGTTTATATATAGGATAACAGATACCCGGGAGTGAGTTACGGAATGGAATCTAATCGAGGGGTTCGGGGTGGTTTATATATAGGATAACAGATACCCGGGAGTGAGTTACAGACTGGAATCTAATCTAGGGGTTTGGGGTGGTTTATATATTGGATAACAGATACCCTGGAGTAAGTTACAGACTGGAATCTAATCGAGGGGTTCGGGGTGGTTTATAAATAGAATAACAGATGCCCGGGTGTGAGTGACAGACTGGAATCTAATCGAGGGGTTCAGGGTGGTTTATATATAGTATAACATATACCCGGGAGTGAGTTACAGACTGGAATCTAATCGAGGCGTTCGGGCTGGTTTATATACAGAATAACAGATACCCGGGAGTGAGTTACAGACTGGAATCTAATCGAGGGGGTCGGGGTGGTTTATATATAGAATAACAGATACCCGGGAGTGAGTTACAGACTGGAATCTAATCGAGGGGTTTGGGGGGGTTTATATATAGAATAACAGATACATGGGAGTTAGTTACAGACTGGAATCTAATCGAGGTGTTTGTGGTGGTTTATATATAGAATAACTGATACCCGGGAGTGAGTTACAGACTGGAATCTAATCGAGGGGTTCAGGGTGATTTATTTATAGAATAACAGATACCCAGGAGTAAGTTACACACTGGAATCTAATCGAGGGGTTCAGGGTGTTTTATTTATAAAATAACAGATACCCGGGAGTGAGTTACAGACTGGAATCTAATCGAGGGGTTCAGGGTGGTTTATATATAGAATAACTGATACCTGGGAGTGAGTTACGTACCGGAATCTGATCGAGGGGTTTGGGGTGGTTTATATATACGATAACAGTTACCCGGGAGTGATTTACAGACTGGAATCTAATCGAGGGGTTCGGGGCGGTTTATATATAGAATAACAGATACCCGGGAGTGAGTTACAGACTAGAATCTAATCGAGGGGTTCGGGGGGGTTTATATATAGAATAACAGATACCCGGGAGTGAGTTACAGACTGGAATCTAATCGAGGGGTTCGGGGTGGTTTATATATAGAATAACAGATACCCGGGAGTGAGTTACAGACTGGAATCTAATCGAGGGGTTCGGGGTGGTTTATATATAGAATAACTGATACCCGGGAGTGAGTTACAGACTGGAATCTAATCGAGGGGTTCGGGGTGGTTTATATATAGAATAACAGATACCCGGGAGTGAGTTACAGACTGGAATCTAATCAAGGGGTTCGGGGTGGTTTATATATAGAATAACAGATACCCGAGAGTGAGTTACAGACTGGAATCTAATCGAGGGGTTCGGGGTGGTTTATATACAGAATAACAGATTCCCGGGAGTGAGTTACAGACTGGAATCGAATCGAGGGGTTCGGGGTGGTTTATATGTAGAATAACAGATACCCGGGAGTGAGTTACAGACTGGAATCTAATCGAGGGGTTCGGGGTGGTTTATATATAGAATAACAGATACCCGGGAGTGAGTTACAGACTGGAATCTAATCGAGAGGTTCGGGGTGGTTTATATATATAATAACAGATACCTGGGAGTGAGTTACACACTGGAATCTAATCGAGGTGTTCGGTGGAGTTTATATACAGAATAATAGATTCCCGGGAGTGAGTTACAGACTGGAATCGAATCGAGGGGTTCGGGGTGGTTTATATACAGAATAACAGATTCCCGGGAGTGAGTTGCAGACTGGAATCTAATCGAGGGGTTCGGGGTGGTTTATATATAGAATAACAGATACCCGGGAGTGAGTTACAGACTGGAATCTTATCGAGAGGTTCGGGTGGTTGAAATATAGAATAACAGATACCCGGGAGTGAGTTACAGACTGGAATCTAATCGAGGGGTTTGGGGTGGTTTATATATAGAATAACAGATACCCGGGAGTGAGTTACAGACTGGAATCTAATCGAGGGGTTCGGTGTGGTTTCTATATATAGAATAACAGATTCCCGGGAGTGAGTTACAGACTGGAATCGAATCGAGGGGTTCGGGGTGGTTTATATACAGAATAACAGATTCCCGGGAGTGAGTTACAGACTGGAATCGAATCGAGGGGTTCGGGGTGGTTTATATATAGAATAACAGATACCCGGGAGTGAGTTACAGACTGGAATCTAATCGAGGGGTTCGGGGTGGTTTATATATAGAATAACAGATACCCGGGAGTGAGTTACAGACTGGAATCTAATCGAGAGGTTCGGGGTGGTTTATATATAGAATAACAGATACCCGGGAGTGAGTTACAGACTGGAATCGAATCGAAAGGTTCGGGGTGGTTTATATACAGAATAATAGATTCCCGGGAGTGAGTTACAGACTGGAATCTAATCGAGGGGTTCGGTTTGGTTTATATATAGAATAACAGATACCCGGAAGTGAGTTACAGACTGGAATCTAATCGAGGGGTTCGAGGTGGTTTATATACAGAATAACAGATACCCGGGAGTGAGTTACAGACTGGAATCTAATTGAGTGGTTCGGGGTGTTTTATATACAGAATAACAGATACCTGGGAGCGAGTTCCAGACTGGAATCTAATCGAGGGGTTCGGGGTGGTTTATATATAGAATAACAGATACCCGGGAGTGAGTTACAGACTGGAATCGAATCGAGGGGCTCGGGCTGTTTTATATACAGAATAACAGATTCCCGGGAGTGAGTTACAGACTGGAATCGAATCGAGGGGTTCGGGGTGGTTTATAAATAGAATAACAGATACCCGGGAGTGAGTTACAGACAGGAATCTAATCGAGAGGTTCGGGTGGTTTATATATAGAATAACAGATACCCGGGAGTGAGTTACAGACTGGAATCTAATCGAGGGGTTCGGTGTGGTTTATATATAGAATAACAGATACCCGGGAGTGACTTACAGACTGGAATCTAATCGAGGGGTTCGGGGTGGTTTATATACAGAATAACAGATACCCGGGAGTGAGTTACAGACTGGAATCTAATCGAGGGGTTCGGGGTGGTTTATATACAGAATAACAGATACACGGGAGTGAGTTACAGACTGGAATCGAATCGAGGGGTTCAGGGTGTTTTATATACAGAATAACTGATTCCCGGGTGTGAGTTACAGACTGGAATCGAATCGAGGTGTTCGGGGTGGTTTATATATAGAATAACAGATACCCGGGAGTGAGTTACAGACTGGAATCTAATCGAGGGATACAGGGGTGTTTCTATAAAGAATAGCAGATACCCGGGAGTGAGTTACAGACTGGAATCTAATCGAGGGGTACTGGGGCGTTTATATATGGAATAGCAGATACCCGGGAGTGAGTTACAGACTGGAATCTAATCGAGGTGTTCGCGGTGGTTTATATATAGAATAATAGATTCCCTTGAGAGAGTTACAGTCTGGAATCTAATCGAGGGGTTCGGGGTGGTTTATATATAGAATAACAGATACCCGGGAGTGAGTTACAGACTGGAATCTAATCGAGGGGTTCGGGGTGATTTATATATAGAATAACAGATACCCGGGAGTGAGTTACAGACTGGAATCTAATCGAGGGGTACAGGGGTGTTTATATATGGAATAGCAGATACCCGGGAGTGAGTTACAGACTGGAATCTAATCGAGGGGTTCGAGGTGGTTTATATATAGAATAACAGATACCCGGGAGTGAGTTACAGACTGGAATCTAATCGAGGGGTTCGGGGTGGTTTATATATAGAATAACAGATACCCGGGAGTGAGTTACAGACTGGAATCTAATCGAGGGGTTCGAGGTGGTTTATATATAGAATAACAGATACCTGGGAGTGAGTTACAGACTGGAATCTAATCGAGGGGTTCGGGGTGGTTTATATATAGAATAACAGATACCCGGGAGTGAGTTACAGACTGGAATCTAATCGAGGGGTTCGGGGTGGTGTATATATAGAATAACTGATACCCGGGAGTGAGTTACAGACTGGAATCTAATCGAGGGGATCGGGGTGCTGTATATATAGAATAACTGATACCCGGGAGTGAGTTACAGACTGGAATCTAATCGAGGGGTTCGGGGTGGTTTATATACAGAATAACAGATACCCGGGAGTGAGTTACAGACTGGAATCTTATCGAGGGGTTCGGGGTGGTTTATATATAGAATAACAGATACCCGGGAGTGAGTTACAGACTGGAATCTAATCGAGGGGTTCGGGGTGGTTTATATGTAGAATAACAGATACCCGGGAGTGAGTTACAGACTGGAATCTAATCGAGGGGTTCGGGGTGGTTTATATATAGAATAACAGATACTCGGGAGTGAGTTACAGACTGGAATCTAATCGAGGGTTTCGGGGTGGTTTATATATAGAATAACAGATACCCGGGAGTGAGTTACAGACTGGAATCTAATCGAGCGGTTCGGGGTGGTTTATATATAGAATAACAGATACCCGGGAGTGAGTTACAGACTGGAATCTAATCGAGGGGTTCGGGGTGGTTTATATATACAATAACAGATACCCGGCAGGGAGTTACAGACTGGAATCTAATTGAGGGGTTCGGGTTGGTTTATATATAGAATAACAGATACTCGGGAGTGAGTCACAGACTGGAATCTAATCGAGGGGTTTGGGGCGGTTTTTTATACAATAACAGATACTCGGGAGTGAGGTACAGACTGGAATCTAATCGAGGGGTTCGGGTTGGTTTATATATAGGATAACAGATACCCGGGAGTGAGTTACGGAATGGAATCTAATCGAGGGGTTCGGGGTGGTTTATATATAGGATAACAGATACCCGGGAGTGAGTTACAGACTGGAATCTAATCTAGGGGTTTGGGGTGGTTTATATATTGGATAACAGATACCCTGGAGTAAGTTACAGACTGGAATCTAATCGAGGGGTTCGGGGTGGTTTATAAATAGAATAACAGATGCCCGGGTGTGAGTGACAGACTGGAATCTAATCGAGGGGTTCAGGGTGGTTTATATATAGTATAACATATACCCGGGAGTGAGTTACAGACTGGAATCTAATCGAGGCGTTCGGGCTGGTTTATATACAGAATAACAGATACCCGGGAGTGAGTTACAGACTGGAATCTAATCGAGGGGGTCGGGGTGGTTTATATATAGAATAACAGATACCCGGGAGTGAGTTACAGACTGGAATCTAATCGAGGGGTTTGGGGGGGTTTATATATAGAATAACAGATACATGGGAGTTAGTTACAGACTGGAATCTAATCGAGGTGTTTGTGGTGGTTTATATATAGAATAACTGATACCCGGGAGTGAGTTACAGACTGGAATCTAATCGAGGGGTTCAGGGTGATTTATTTATAGAATAACAGATACCCAGGAGTAAGTTACACACTGGAATCTAATCGAGGGGTTCAGGGTGTTTTATTTATAAAATAACAGATACCCGGGAGTGAGTTACAGACTGGAATCTAATCGAGGGGTTCAGGGTGGTTTATATATAGAATAACGGATACCTGGGAGTGAGTTACGTACCGGAATCTGATCGAGGGGTTTGGGGTGGTTTATATATACGATAACAGTTACCCGGGAGTGATTTACAGACTGGAATCTAATCGAGGGGTTCGGGGCGGTTTATATATAGAATAACAGATACCCGGGAGTGAGTTACAGACTAGAATCTAATCGAGGGGTTCGGGGGGGTTTATATATAGAATAACAGATACCCGGGAGTGAGTTACAGACTGGAATCTAATCGAGGGGTTCGGGGTGGTTTATATATAGAATAACAGATACCCGGGAGTGAGTTACAGACTGGAATCTAATCGAGGGGTTCGGGGTGGTTTATATACAGAATAACAGATACCCGGGAGTGAGTTACAGACTGGAATCTAATCGAGGGGTTCGGGGTGGTTTATATATAGAATAACTGATACCCGGGAGTGAGTTACAGACTGGAATCTAATCGAGTGGTTCGGGGTGGGTTATATATAGAATAACAGATACCCGGGAGTGAGTTACAGACTGGAATCTAATCGAGGGGTTCGGGGTGGTTTATATATAGAATAACAGATACCCGGGAGTGAGTTACATACTGGAATCTAATCGAGGGGTTCGGGGTGGTTTATATATAGAATAACAGATACCCGGGAGTGAGTTACAGACTGGAATCTATTCGAGGGGTTCGGGGTGGTTTATATATAGAATAACAGATACCCGGGAGTGAGTTACAGACTGGAATCTAATCGAGGGGTTCGGGGTGGTGTATATATAGAATAACTGATACCCGGGAGTGAGTTACAGACTGGAATCTAATCGAGGGGTTCGGGGTGCTTTATATATAGAATAACTGATACCCAGGAGTGAGTTACAGACTGGAATCTAATCGAGGGGTTCGGGGTGGTTTATATACAGAATAACAGATACCCGGGAGTGAGTTACAGACTGGAATCTTATCGAGGGGTTCGGGGTGGTTTATATATACAATAACAGATACCCGGGAGTGAGTTACAGACTGGAATCTCATCGAGGCGTTCGGGGTGGTTTATATATAGAATAACAGATACCCGGGAGTGAGTTACAGACTGGAATCTAATCGAGGGGTTCGGGGTGGTTTATATATAGAATAACAGATACCCGGGAGTGAGTTACAGACTGGAATCTAATCGAGGGGTTCGGGGTGGTTTATATATAGAATAACAGATACCCAGGAGTGAGTTACAGACTGGAATCTGATCGAGGGTTTCGGGGTGGTTTATATATAGAATAACAGATACATGGGAGTCAGTTACAGACTGGAATCTAATCGAGGGGTTCGGGGTGGTTTATATATAGAATAACAGATACATGGGAGTCAGTTACAGACTGGAATCTAATCGAGGGGTTCGGGGTGGTTTATATATAGAATAACAGATACCCGGGAGGGAGTTACAGACTGGAATCTAATTGAGGGGTTCGGGTTGGTTTATATATAGAATAACAGATACTCGGGAGTGAGTTACAGACTGGAATCTAATCGAGGGGTTTGGGGCGGTTTTTTATACAATAACAGATACTCGGGAGTGAGGTACAGACTGGAATCTAATCGAGGGGTTCGGGTTGGTTTATATATAGGATAGCAGATACCCGGGAGTGAGTTACGGAATGGAATCTAATCGAGGGGTTCGGGGTGGTTTATATATAGGATAACAGATACCCGGGAGTGAGTTACAGACTGGAATCTAATCTAGGGGTTTGGGGTGGTTTATATATTGGATAACAGATACCCGGGAGTGAGTTACAGACTGGAATCTAATCGAGGGGTTCGGGGTGGTTTATAAATAGAATAACAGATGCCCGGGTGTGAGTGACAGACTGGAATCTAATCGAGGGGTTTGGGGGGGTTTATATTTAGAATAACAGATACATGGGAGTGAGTTACAGACTGGAATCTAATCGAGGTGTTTGTGGTGGTTTATATATAGAATAACTGATACCCGGGAGTGAGTTACAGACTGGAATCTAATCGAGGGGTTCAGGGTGATTTATTTATAGAATAACAGATACCCAGGAGTAAGTTACACACTGGAATCTAATCGAGGGGTTCAGGGTGTTTTATTTATAAAATAACAGATACCCGGGAGTGAGTTACAGACTGGAATCTAATCGAGGGGTTCAGGGTGGTTTATATATAGAATAACTGATACCTGGGAGTGAGTTACGTACCGGAATCTGATCGAGGGGTTTGGGGTGGTTTATATATACGATAACAGTTACCCGGGAGTGATTTACAGACTGGAATCTAATCGAGGGGTTCGGGGTGGTTTATATATAGAATAACAGATACCCGGGAGTGATTTACAGACTGGAATCTAATCGAGGGGTTCGGGGTGGTTTATATCTAGAATAACAGATACCCGGGAGTGAGTTACAGACTGGAATCTAATCGAGGGGTCCGGGGTAGTTTATATATAGAATAACAGATACCCGGGAGTGAGTTACAGACTGGAATCTAATCAAGGGGTTCGGGGTGGTTTATATATAGAATAACAGATACCCAGGAGTGAGTTACAGACTGGAATCTAATCAAGGGGTTCGGGGTGGTTTATATATAGAATAACAGATACCCGAGAGTGAGTTACAGACTGGAATCTAATCGAGGGGTTCGGGATGGTTTATATATAGAATAACAGATACCCGGGAGTGAGTTACAGACTGGAATCTAATCGAGGGGTTCGGGGTGGTTTATATATAGAATAACAGATACCCGGGAGTGAGTTACAGACTGGAATCTAATCGACGGGTTCAGGGTGGTTTATATATAGAATAACAGATACCCGGCAGTGAGTTACAGACTGGAATCTAATCGAGGGGTTCGGGGTGGTTTATATATAGAATAACAGATACACGGGAGTGAGTTACAGACTGGAATCTAATCGGGGGGTTCGGGGTGGTTTATATATAGAATAACAGATACCCGGGAGTGAGTTACAGACTGGAATCTAATCGAGGGGTTCGGGATGGTTTATATATAGAATAACAGATACCCGGGAGTGAGTTACAGACTGGAATCTAATCGAGGGGTTCGGGGTGGTTTATATATAGAATAACAGATACCCGGGAGTGAGTTACAGACTGGAATCTAATCGAGGGGTTCGGGGTGGTTTATATATAGAATAACAGATACCCGGGAGTGAGTTACAGACTGGAATCGAATCGAGGGGTTCGGGGTGGTTTATATATAGAATAACAGATACCCGGGAGTGAGTTACAGACTGGAATCTAATCGAGGGGTTCGGGGCGGTTTATATATAGAATAACAGATACACGGGAGTGAGTTACAGACTGGAATCTAATCGAGGGGTTCGGGGTGGTTTATATATAGAATAACAGATACCCGGGAGTGAGTTACAGACTGGAATCTCATCGAGGGTTTCGGGGTGGTTTATATATAGAATAACAGATACCCACGAGTGAGTTACAGACTGGAATCTAATCGAGGGGTTCGGGGTGGTTTATATATAGAATAACAGATACCCGGGAGTGAGTTACAGACTGGAATCTAATCGAGGGGTTCGGGGTGGTTTATATATAGAATAACAATACCCGGGAGTGAGTGACAGGCTGGAATCTAATCGAGGGGTTCGGGGGGTTTATATATAGAATAACAGATACCCGAGAGTGAGTTACAGACTGGAATCTCATCGAGGGTTTCGGGGTGGTTTATATATAGAATAACAGATACCCGGGAGTGAGTTACAGACTGGAATCTAATCGAGGGGTTCGGGGTGGTTTATATATAGAATAACAGATACCCGGGAGTGAGTTACAGACTGGAATCTAATCGAGGGGTTCGGGGAGGTTTATATATAGAATAACAGATACCTGGGAGTGAGTTACAGACAGGAATCTAATCGAGGGGTTCGGGGAGGTTTATATATAGAATAACAGATACCCGGGAGTGAGTTACAGACTGGAATCTAATCGAGGGGTTCGGGGTGGTTTATATATAGAATAACAGATACCCGGGAGTGAGTTACAGAATGGAATCTAATCGAGGGGTTCGGGGAGGTTTATATATAGAATAACAGATACCTGGGAGTGAGTTACAGACAGGAATCTAATCGAGGGGTTCGGGGAGGTTTATATATAGAATAACAGATACCCGGGAGTGAGTTACAGACTGGAATCTAATCGAGGGGTTCGGGGTGGTTTATATATAGAATAACAGATACCCGGGAGTGAGTTACAGACTGGAATCTAATCGAGCGGCTTTGGATGATATATATATTCAATAACAGATACCCGGGAGTGAGTTACAGACTGAAATGTATTCGAGGGGTTCAGGGTGGTTTTTTATACAATGACAGATTCCCGGGAGTGAGTTACAGACTGGAATCTAATCAAGAGGTTCGAGGTGGTTAATATATAGAATAACAGACACCCGGGACTGAATTACAGGCTGGAATTCAATCGAGGGGTTCGGGGTGGTTTATATATAGAATAACAGATACATGGGGGTGAGTTACAGACTGGAATCTAATCGAGGGGTTCGGGGTGGTTTATATATAGAATAACTGATACCCGGGAGTGAGTTACAGACTGGAATCTAATCGAGGGGTTCGGGGTGGTTTATATACAGAATAACAGATACCCGGGAGTGAGTTACAGACTGGAATCTAATCTAGGGGTTTGGGGTGGTTTATATATTGGATAACAGATACCCGGGAGTGAGTTACAGACTGGAATCTAATCGAGGGGTTCGGGGTGGTTTATAAATAGAATAACAGATGCCCGGGTGTGAGTGACAGACTGGAATCTAATCGAGGGGTTCAGGGTGGTTTATATATAGTATAACATATACCCGGGAGTGAGTTACAGACTGGAATCTAATCAAGGCGTTCGGGGTGGTTTATATACAGAATAACAGATACCCGGGAGTGAGTTACAGACTGGAATCTAATCGAGGGGGTCGGGGTGGTTTATATATAGAATAACAGATACCCGGGAGTGAGTTACAGACTGGAATCTAATCGAGGGGTTTGGGGGGGTTTATATATAGAATAACAGATACATGGGAGTGAGTTACAGACTGGAATCTAATCGAGGTGTTTGTGGTGGTTTATATATAGAATAACTGATACCCGGGAGTGAGTTACAGACTGGAATCTAATCGAGGGGTTCAGGGAGATTTATTTATAGAATAACAGATACCCGGGAGTAAGTTACACACTGGAATCTAATCGAGGGGTTCAGGGTGTTTTATTTATAAAATAACAGATACCCGGGAGTGAGTTACAGACTGGAATCTAATCGAGGGGTTCAGGGTGGTTTATATATAGAATAACTGATACCTGGGAGTGAGTTACGTACCGGAATCTAATCGAGGGGTTTGGGGTGGTTTATATATAGAATAACAGTTACCCGGGAGTGATTTACAGACTGGAATCTAATCGAGGGGTTCGGGGTGGTTTATATATAGAATAACAGATTCCCGGGAGTGAGTTACAGACTGGAATCTAATCGAGGGGTTCGGGGTGGTTTATATATAGAATAACAGATACCCGAGAGTGAGTTACAGACTGGAATCTAATCGAGGGGTTCGGGGTGGTTTATATATAGAATAACGGATACCCGGGAGTGAGTTACAGACTGGAAACTAATCAAGGGGTTCGGGGTGGTTTATAGATAGAATAACAGATACCCGGGAGTGAGTTACAGACTGGAATCTAATCGAGGGGTTCGGGGAGGTTTATATATACAATAACAGATACCCGGGAGTGAGTTACAGACTGGAATCTAATCGAGGGGTTCGGGGTGGTTTATATATAGAATAACAGATACCCGGGAGTGAGTTACAGACTGGAATCTAATCGAGGGGTTCGGGGTGGTTTATATATAGAATAACAGATACCCGGGAGTGAGTTACAGACTGGAATCTAATCGAGGGGTTCGGGGTGGTTTATATATAGAATAACAGATACCTGGGAGTGAGTTACAGACTGGAATCTAATCGAGGGGTTCGGGGTGGTTTATATATAGAATAACAGATATCCGGGAGTGAGTTACAGACTGGAATCTAATCGAGGGGTTCGGGGTGGTGTATATATAGAATAACAGATACCCGGGAGTGAATTACAGACTGGAATCTAATCGAGGGGTTCGGGGTGGTTTATATATAGAATAACAGATACCCGGGAGTGAGTTACAGACTTAAATGTATTCGAGGGGTTCAGGGTGGTTTTTTATACAATAACAGATTCCCGGGAGTGAGTTACATACTGGAATCTAAACGAGGAGTTTGGCATGGTTTCTGTATACAATAACAGATACCGGGCAGTGAGTTACAGACTGGAATCTAATCAAGAGGTTCGAGGTGGTTAATATATAGAATAACAGACACCCGGGAGTGAGTTACAGACTGGAATTGAATCGAGGGGTTCGGGGTGGTTTATATATAGAATAACAGATACCCGGGAGTGAGTTACAGACTGGAATCTAATCGACTGATTCGGGGTGGTTTTTATATAGAATAACAGATACCCGGGAGTGAGTTACAGACTGGAATCTAATCGAGGGGTTCGGGGTGGTTTATATATAGAATAACAGATACCCGGGAGTGAGTTACAGACTGGAATCTAATCGAGGGGTTCGGGGTGGTTTATATATAGGATAACAGATGCCCGGGTGTGAGTTACAGACTGGAATCTAATCGAGCGGTTTCGGGTGGTTTATATACAGAATAACAGATACATGGGAGTGAGTTACAGACTGGAATCTAATCGAGGGGTTCGGGGTCGATTATATATAGAATGACAGATATCCGAGAGTGAGTTACAGACTGGAATCTCATCGAGGGTTTCGGGGGGGTTTATATATAGAATAACAGATACCCGAGAGTGAGTTACAGACTGGATTCTAATCAAATGGTTCGGAGTGGTTTATTTATACCATACAGACACATGGGAGAGAGTTACAGTCTGGAATCGAATCGAGGGGTTTGGGGTGGTTTATATATAGACTAACAGATACCCGGGAGTGAGTTACAGACTGGAGTCTAATCGACTGATTCGGGGTGGTTTTTATATAGAATAACATACCCGGGAATGAATTACAGGCTGGAATCTAATCGAGCGCTTCAGGGGGGTTTGTATATAGAATAACAGATACCCGGGAGTGGGTTACAGACTGGAATCTAATCGAGGGGTTCGGGGTGGTTTATATATAGAATAACAGTTGCCCGGGTGTGAGTTACAGACTGGAATCTAATCGAGGGGTTCGGGGTGGTTTATATATAGAATAACAGATACCCGGGAGCGAGTTACAGACTGGAATCTAATCGAGGGATTCGGGGTAGTTTATATTGAGAATAAGAGATACCCGGGACTGAATTACGGGCTGGATTTCAATCGAGGGGTTCGGGGTGGTTTATGTATAGAATAACAGATACCCGGGAGTGATTTACAGACTGGAATCTAATCGAGGGGTGTGGAGGGTATTTATATATAGAATAACAGATACCCGGGAATGAGTTACAGACTGGAATCTAATCGAGGGGTGTGGAGGGTGTTTATATATAGAATAACAGATACCCGGGAATGAGTTACAGACTGGAATCTAATCGAGGGGTTCGGGGTGGTTTATATATAGAATAACAGATACCCGGGAATGAGTTACAGACTGGAGTCTAATCGAGGGGTTCGGGGGGGTTTATATATAGAATAACAGATACCCGGGAGTGAGTTACAGACTGGAATCTAATCGAGGGGTTCGGGGTGGTTTATATATAGAATAACAGATACCCGGGAGTGAGTTACAGACTGGAATCTAATCGAGGTGTTCGGGGTGGTTTATATATAGAATAACAGATACCCGGGAGTGAGTTACAGACTGGAATCTAATCGAGGGGTTCGGGGGGGTTTATATATACAATAACAGATACCCGGGAGTGAGTTACAGACTGGAATCTATTCGAGAGGATCGGGGTGGTTTATATATAGAATAAGAGATACCCGGGAGTGAGTTACAGACTGGAATCTAATCGAGGGGTTCAGGGTGGTTTATATATAGAATAACAGATACCCGGGAGTGAGTTACAGACTGGAATCTAATCGAGGGGTTCGGGGTGGTTTATATATAGAATGACAGATACCCGGGAGTGAGTTACTCACTGGAATCTAATCGAGGGGTTCGGGGTGGTTTCTATATAGAATAACAGATACCCGGGAGTGAGTTACAGGCTGGAATCTAATCAAGAGGTTCGGGGTGGTTTATATATAGAATAACTGATACCCGGGAGTGAGTTACAGACTGGAATCTAATCGAGGGGTTCGGGGGGATTTATATATAGAATAACAGATACCTGGGAGTTACAGACTGGAATCTAAACGAGGGGTTCGGGGTGGTTTATATATAGAATAACAGATACCCGGGAGTGAGTTACAGACTGGAATCTAATCGAGGGGTTCGGGGTGGTTTATATATAGAATAACAGATACTCGTGAGTGAGTTACAGACTGGAATCTAATCGAGGGGCTCGGGGGGTTCGGGGTAGTTTATATATAGAATAACAGATACTCGTGAGTGAGTTACAGACTGGAATCTAATCGAGGGGTTTGGGGTGGTTTATATATAGAATAACAGATACCCGAGAGTGAGTTACAGACTGCAATCTAATCAAGGGGTTCGGAGTGGTTTATATATAGAATAACAGATACCCGGGAGTGAGTTACAGACTGGAATCTAATCGAGGGGTTTGGGGTGGTTTATATATAGAATAACAGATACCCGGGAGTGAGTTACAGACTGGAATCTAATCGAGGGGTTTGTGGTGGTTTATATATAGAATAACAGATACCCGGGAGTGAGTTACAGACTGGAATCTAATCGAGGGGTTCGGGGTGGTTTATATATAGAATAACAGACACCCGGGAGTGAGTTACAGACTGGAATCGAATCGAGGGGGTTCGGGGTGGTTTATATATAGAATAACAGATACCTGGGAGTGAGTTACAGACTGGAATCTAATCGAGGGGTTCGGGGAGGTTTATATATAGAATAACAGACACCCGGGAGTGAGTTACAGACTGGAATCTAATCGAGGGGTTCGGGGTGGTTTATATGTAGAACAACAGATACCTGGGAGTGTGTTACAGACTGGAATCGAATCGAGGGGGTTCGGGGTGGTTTATATATAGAATAACAGATACCCGGGAGTGAGTTACAGACTGGAATTGAATCGAGGGGGTTCGGGGTGGTTTATATATAGAATAACAGATACCTGGGAGTTAGTTACAGACTGGAATCTAATCGAGGGGTTCGGGGTGGTTTATATATAGAATAACAGACACCCGGGAGTGAGTTACAGACTGGAATCTAATCGAGGGGTTCGGGGCGGTTTATATATAGAATAACAGATACCCGGGAGTGAGTTACAGACTGGAATCTAATCGAGGGGTTCGGGGTGGTTTATATATAGAATAACAGACACCCGGGAGTGAGTTACAGACTGGAATCGAATCGAGGGGGTTCGGGGTGGTTTATATATAGAATAACAGATACCTGGGAGTGAGTTACAGACTGGAATCTAATCGAGGGGTTCAGAGTGGTTTATATATAGAATAACAGATAGCCGGGAGTGAGTTACAGACTGGAATCTAATCGAGGGGTTTGGGGTGGTTTATATATAGAATAACAGATACCCGGGAGTGAGTTACAGACTGGAATCTAATCGAGGGGTTCGGGGTGGTTTATATATAGAATAACAGATACCCGGGAGTGAGTTACAGACTGGAATCTAATCGAGGGGTTCGGGGGGGTTTATATATAGAATAAACAGATACCTGGGAGTGTGTTACAGACTGGAATCTAATCGAGAGGTTTGGGGTGGTTTATATATAGAATAACAGATACCCGGGAGTAGTTACAGACTGGAATCTAATCGAGGGGTTCGGGGTGGTTTATATATAGAATAACAGATTCCCGGGAGTGAGTTACAGACTGGAATCTAATCGAGGGGTTCGGGGTGGTTTATATATAGAATAACAGATACCCGGGAGTGAGTTACAGACTGGAATCTAATCGAGAGGTTCGGGGTGGTTTATATATAGAATAACAGATACCCGGGAGTGAGTTACAGACTGGAATCTGAGCGAGTTGGTTGAAGGGGTTTATAATATCCGTGATGTTTATTGTAGGTGTCTCTGCGGAGAATCTGATTCTGGGACCTCTGGATTCCTATGGTGAGTGCTCCACCCACTCTCTCTCTCTCGCTTCCTAGAATTTTTCATTCTGTCCCAGTCACACATTGTCTTTTGTCTCATTTAATAATATTCTCTCGCGCTCTCTCTCTCCCTCTCTCCCTCTGTCTCGCTGTATCTCTCTCTGTCTGTCTCCCTTCCTCTTTCCTTCCCCTCTGCCCGTGTCTCTCTTTTTCTCTGTCTCTCTGTCTCACCATCTATCTCTCTCTTTCTGTCTCTCTCTCTTTCCATACCTCTCTTTGTCTCTCTCTTTCTCTACTTCTATCTCTGTGTGTCTCCCTCCCCCTGTCCATGTCTCCCTGTCTCTGTCTGTCTCTCATCTCTCTCTGTCTCTCTCTATCTCTGTCTCTTTCTCTCTCCCTCTGTCTCTCTCCCTCTCTGTCTCTGTCCCTCTGTGTCTCTCTGCCTCTCTCTCTTTGTCTCCCTCCCCCTGTCTGCGTCTCCCTCTCTCTCTGTATCTCTCTCCCTCTGTGTGTGTCTCTCTCTCCCTCTCTTTCTCTCTCTCTCTCTCTCTGTGTCACTCTCTCTTTCTCTGTCTGTCTCTCTCTCTCTCCCTCCCCTGTCCGCATCTCCCTCTCTCTCTCTGTATCTCTCTGTGTCTCCCTCTCTCTCTCTGTCCCTCTGTGTCTCTCTCTCTGTCACTCTGTGTCTCTCTGTCTTTCTGTGTCTCTCTCTGTCGCTCTCCCTCTCTGTCTCTCTCTCTCTGTCCATCTGTGTCTCTCTGTCTCTCTCTCTCTCCCTCCCTCTCTGTCTCTCTCTCTCCCTCCCTCTCTGTCTCTCTTTCTCCCTCCCTCTCTCTCTCCCTCCCTCTCTGTCTCTCTCTCTCTGTCTCTGTCTCTCTCTCTGTCTCCCTCTCTCTCTGTCTCCCTCACTCTCTGTCTCCCTCCCTCTCTGTCTCTCTCTCTCCCTCCCTCTCTCTCTCCCTCCCTCTCTGTCTCTCTCTCTGTCTCTGTCTCTCTCTCTCTGTCTCCCTCTCTCTCTGTCTCCCTCCCTCTCTGTCTCTCTCTCCCTCCCTCTCTGTCTCTCTCCCTCTCTCTTTCCCTCTCCCTCCCTTTTCCTCTCTCTCTCTCCCTCCCTGTCTCTCTCTCTCTCTCTCTCTCTCTCTGTCTCCCTCCCTTTCTCTCCCTCTCTCTCCCTCTCCCTCTGCTTCCCAGGTGCCTGTCGTGGAACTGCGGAGAGACACACCGAGTCCCAGGGAACCCTCCGGAGTCCGGTTCCCCAGAACTGGCTCGAGGAGTTGAACTGCACTTGGATCATTGTGGCATCCTCACGTGAGACAGTGACCATCAGGTGAGCGAGGGCGGCTCTGGGTTCCCAGCATCCCCCTCCCCTACCCCTCCTGGGTGCTAGCTGGAGTCCGAGGGTCTTTGAGGAGATTGACCGGAATGATGCCTGGGGTGGGGGGGGGTGGGGTGCGGGGGGACTTTCAGTTCACGTGGAGAGTCTGGGAGAAGCTGGGATCGTTCTCCTTGGAGCAGAGAAGGAGGAATTGGACAAGGAAGTATTCAATGAATGATATGACACTAGGAAGTTCTGAGGAACAAAGGGACCTTGGCGTGTGTGTCCATAGATCTCTGAAGGCGGAGGGGCATGTTAGTGGGGGTGGTGAAAAAGGCACAGGGGACACTTGCCTTTATCAATCGAGGTATAGATTACACAAGTAGGGAGGTGATGTTGGAGTTGTGTAGACCCTTGGTGAGGCCACAGCTGGAGTACTGTGTGCAGTTCTGGTTACCACATTATAGGAAGGATGTGATGGCACTGGAGGGGGTGCAGAGGAGATTCACCAGGACGTTGCCTGGGATGAAACATTTAAGTGATGGAGAGAGGTTTGGATAGACTTGGGTTGTTTGCGTTGGAGCAGAGAAGACTGAGGGGCGACCTGATCGAGGGGTACAAGATTATGAGGGACATGGACAGGTTGGATAGGGAGCAGCTGTTCCCCTTAGTTGAAGGGTCAGTCACAAGGGAGACATAAGTTCAAGGTGAGGGGGGCAGGAGGTTTAGGGGGGGATGTGAGGGGAAACTTTTTTACCCAGAGGGTGGTGAGGGTGTGGAATGCGCTGCCTGGGAGGGAGGTGGAGGTGGGTTAGACTCACATCCTTTAAAAAGCCCCTGGACGAGCGCTCGGAAACTCATAACATTCGAGGCTGTGGGGGCCAAGTGCTGGTCAGTGGGGGTTAGGGAGGTGGGTCAGGGGTTTCTCACGGTGTCGGTGCAAACTCGATGGGCCGAAGGGCCTCTCTTCTGCACTCTGTGTGATTCAGTGATGCGGATTGAGGAGAATCGGCCGTAGAAACTTAGAAACTAGGAGCAGGAGGAGGCCATTCAGCCCCTCGACCCTGCTCCGCCATTCATACTGATCATGGCTGACCCTCTATCTCAACTCCGTACTCCCGCTCTCTCTCTCTCCCCCAGACCCCTTGATGCATTTAGAGTCCGGAAATCTCCCTATTTCCTTAAATATATTCAGTGAATTGGCCTCTACAGCGAATTTCAGCGGTTCACCACCCTCCGAGTGAAGACATTTCTCCTCATCTCAGTCCTGAATGGTCTACCCCCATATCCTCAGACTGTTGACCCCCTTGTTCTTGACCCTCCCCACCATCGGGAACTTCCTTCTTGCATCCGGTCTGTCCATCCCTGTCAGAATCTTTCAGTGAGACCACGCCGCCCCCCTCCCACCTCATCTCATCCTTCTAAAGTCTAGTGAGTACAGACCCAGTCGAACCAATCTCTCCCCATACGACAATCCTGCCATCTCTGGTATTAGCCTCGTGAACCTTCGCTGCTCTCCCTCTAGTGTATCCTCTCTGAGGTAAAGAGACCCAAAACTGCACACCATACTCCAGGTGTGGTCTCACCAAGGCCCTGTCCAGCTGCAGTAGGACATCCTTGAGAAAGAGAGAGCGGGAGTACAGAGTTGAGACAGAGGATCAGCCATGATCACAAGGAATGGCGGAGCAGGGTCGAGGGGCTGAATGGCCTCCTCCTGCTCCTAGTTTCTAAGTTTCTATGGCCGATTCTCCTCAGTCCGCGTCACGCACCATTTACCTTCTGCACCGCCTGCTGCACCTGCATGCTTGCTTTCAGCGACTGGTGTACTAGGATGCCCAGATCCCTCTGCACATCCACGTTTCCCAATCTATCGCCGTTTATCCACATTACACTGCAGCCGCCACGTATTTGCCCACTCAATCAACCTGTCCAAATCGCCTCGAACCCTCTTAACACCCTCCTCGCCACTCACATTCCCACTTACTTTTGCGTCGTCAGCGAGATTCACCAGCCCAGGGCGGGCGGGTGAGTGTTGGTGAGGAGTTTTTTTTGTGGGACGGGGAGAGATGCTGTGAGTAGCAGTGACCTGGAAGGCGCTGCC
>JANJGN010002228.1:0-80954 GCA_026770705.1 Isurus oxyrinchus
CTGTCACAGAGCTGAGATAAACTACACCCCACAGTGAGATCCCAGTGACACTGTCACAGAGCTGAGATAAACTACACCCCGCACTGAGATCCCAGTGACACTGTCACAGAGCAGAGATAAACAACACCCCGCACTGAGATCCCAGTGACACTGCCACAGAGCTGAGATAAACTACACCCCGCAGTGAGATCCCAGTGACACTGTCACAGAGCTGAGATAAACAACACCCCGCAGTGAGATCCCAGTGACACTGTCACAGAGCAGAGATAAACAACACCCCGCACTGAGATCCCAGTGACACTGTCACAGAGCTGAGATAAACTACACCCCACAGTGAGATCCCAGTGACACTGTCACAGAGCCGAGATAAACTACACCCCACACTGAGATCCCAGTGACACTGTCACAGAGCTGAGATAAACTATACCCCACACTGAGATCCCAGTGACACTGTCACAGAGCTGAGATAAACTACACCCAACACTGAGATCCCAGTGACACTGTCACAGAGCTGAGATAAACTACACCCCGCACTGAGATCCCAGTGACACTGTCACAGAGCTGAGATAAACTACACCCAACACTGAGATCCCAGTGACACTGTCACAGAGCTGAGATAAACTACACCCCACAGTGAGATCCCAGTGACACTGTCACAGAGCTGAGATAAACAACACCCTGCACTGAGATCCCAGTGACACTGTCACAGAGCTGAGATAAACTACACCCAACACTGAGATCCCAGTGACACTGTCACAGAGCTGAGATAAACTACACCCCACACTGAGATCCCAGTGACACTGTCACAGAGCTGAGATAAACTACACCCAACACTGAGATCCCAGTGACACTGTCACAGAGCTGAGATAAACTACACCCAACACTGAGATCCCAGTGACACTGTCACAGAGCTGAGATAAACTACACCCGCACTGAGATCCCAGTGACACTGTCACAGAGCTGAGATAAACTACACCCCGCACTGAGATCCCAGTGACACTGTCACAGAGCTGAGATAAACTACACCCAACACTGAGATCCCAGTGACACTGTCACAGAGCCGAGATAAACTACACCCAACACTGAGATCCCAGTGACACTGTCACAGAGCTGAGATAAACTACACCCCACACTGAGATCCCAGTGACACTGTCAGAGAGCTGAGATAAACTACACCCCACACTGAGATCCCAGCGACACTGTCAGAGAGCTGAGATAAACTACACCCCACACTGAGATCCCAGTGACACTGTCACAGAGCTGAGATAAACTACACCCCACAGTGAGATCCCAGTGACACTGTCACAGAGCTGAGATAAACTACACCCCACACTGAGATCCCAGTGACACTGTCACAGAGCTGAGATAAACTACACCCCACACTGAGATCCCAGTGACACTGTCACAGAGCTGAGATAAACTACACCCCGCAGTGAGATCCCAGTGACACTGTCACAGAGCTGAGATAAACTACACCCTGCACTGAGATCCCAGTGACACTGTCACAGAGCTGAGATAAACTACACCCCACAGAGAGATCCCAGTGACACTGTCACAGAGCTGAGATAAACTACACCCCACACTGAGATCCCAGTGACACTGTCACAGAGCTGAGATAAACTACACCCCACAGTGAGATCCCAGTGACAATGTCACAGAGCTGAGATAAACTACACCCCACAGTGAGATCCCAGTGACACTGTCACAGAGCTGAGATAAACTACACCCCACAGTGAGATCCCAGTGACACTGTCACAGAGCTGAGATAAACTACACCCCGCACTGAGATCCCAGTGACACTGTCACAGAGCCGAGATAAACTACACCCCACAGTGAGATCCCAGTGACACTGTCACAGAGTTGAGATAAACAACACCCCACAGTGAGATCCCAGTGACACTGTCACAGAGCTGAGATAAACTACACCCCGCACTGAGATCCGAGTGACACTGTCACAGAGCAGAGATAAACAACACCCCGCACTGAGATCCCAGTGACACTGTCACAGAGCTGAGATAAACTACACCCCGCACTGAGATCCCAGTGACACTGTCACAGAGCTGAGATAAACTACACCCCGCACTGAGATCCCAGTGACACTGTCACAGAGCTGAGATAAACTACACCCCGCACTGAGATCCCAGTGACACTGTCACAGAGCTGAGATAAACTACACCCCGCAGTGAGATCCCAGTGACACTGTCACAGAGCTGAGATAAACTACACCCAACACTGAGATCCCAGTGACACTGTCACAGAGCTGAGATAAACTACACCCCACACTGAGATCCCAGTGACACTGTCACAGAGCTGAGATAAACTACACCCCACACTGAGATCCCAGTGACACTGTCACAGAGCTGAGATAAACAACACCCCACAGTGAGATCCCAGTGACACTGTCACAGAGCTGAGATAAACTACACCCCACACTGAGATCCCAGTGACACTGTCACAGAGCTGAGATAAACTACACCCCGCAGTGAGATCCCAGTGACACTGTCACAGAGCTGAGATAAACAACACCCTGCACTGAGATCCCAGTGACACTGTCACAGAGCTGAGATAAACAACACCCCACACTGAGATCCCAGTGACACTGTCACAGAGCTGAGATAAACTACACCCCACACTGAGATCCCAGTGACACTGTCACAGAGCTGAGATAAACTACACCCCACACTGAGATCCCAGTGACACTGTCACAGAGCTGAGATAAACTACACCCCACAGTGAGATCCCAGTGACACTGTCACAGAGCTGAGATAAACTACACCCCACACTGAGATCCCAGTGACACTGTCACAGAGCTGAGATAAACTACACCCCACACTGAGATCCCAGTGACACTGTCACAGAGCTGAGATAAACTACACCCCACACTGAGATCCCAGTGACACTGTCACAGAGCTGAGATAAACTACACCCCACACTGAGATCCCAGTGACACTGTCACAGAGCTGAGATAAACTACACCCCGCACTGAGATCCCAGTGACACTGTCACAGAGCTGAGATAAACTACACCCCACACTGAGATCCCAGTGACACTGTCACAGAGCTGAGATAAACTACACCCCGCACTGAGATCCCAGTGACACTGTCACAGAGCTGAGATAAACTACACCCCGCAGTGAGATCCCAGTGACACTGTCACAGAGCTGAGATAAACTACACCCCACAGTGAGATCCCAGTGACACTGTCACAGAGCTGAGATAAACTACACCCCACAGTGAGATCCCAGTGACACTGTCACAGAGCTGAGATAAACTACACCCCATAGTGAGATCCCAGTGACACTGTCACAGAGCTGAGATAAACTACACCCCACAGTGAGATCCCAGTGACACTGTCACAGAGCTGAGATAAACTACATCCCGCACTGAGATCCCAGTGACACTGTCACAGAGCTGAGATAAACTACACCCCACACTGAGATCCCAGTGACACTGTCACAGAGCTGAGATAAACTACACCCAACACTGAGATCCCAGTGACACTGTCACAGAGCTGAGATAAACTACACCCCACACTGAGATCCCAGTGACACTGTCACAGAGCTGAGATAAACTACACCCCGCACTGAGATCCCAGTGACACTGTCACAGAGCTGAGATAAACTACACCCCACACTGAGATCCCAGTGACACTGTCACAGAGCTGAGATAAACTACACCCCACAGTGAGATCCCAGTGACACTGTCACAGAGCTGAGATAAACTACACCCCACACTGAGATCCCAGTGACACTGTCACAGAGCTGAGATAAACTACACCCAACACTGAGATCCCAGTGACACTGTCACAGAGCTGAGATAAACTACACCCCACAGTGAGATCCCAGTGACACTGTCACAGAGCTGAGATAAACTACACCCCACACTGAGATCCCAGTGACACTGTCACAGAGCTGAGATAAACTACACCCCGCAGTGAGATCCCAGTGACACTGTCACAGAGCTGAGATAAACTACACCCAACACTGAGATCCCAGTGACACTGTCACAGAGCTGAGATAAACTACACCCCGCACTGAGATCCCAGTGACACTGTCACAGAGCTGAGATAAACTACACCCCGCACTGAGATCCCAGTGACACTGTCACAGAGCTGAGATAAACTACACCCAACACTGAGATCCCAGTGACACTGTCACAGAGCTGAGATAAACTACACCCCACACTGAGATCCCAGTGACACTGTCACAGAGCTGAGATAAACTACACCCCACACTGAGATCCCAGTGACACTGTCACAGAGCTGAGATAAACTACACCCAACACTGAGATCCCAGTGACACTGTCACAGAGCTGAGATAAACTACACCCCACACTGAGATCCCAGTGACACTGTCACAGAGCTGAGATAAACTACACCCCACACTGAGATCCCAGTGACACTGTCACAGAGCTGAGATAAACTACACCCAACACTGAGATCCCAGTGACACTGTCACAGAGCTGAGATAAACTACACACTGCAGTGAGATCCCAGTGACACTGTCACAGAGATGAGATAAACTATACCCAACACTGAGATCCCAGTGACACTGTCACAGAGCTGAGATAAACTACACCCCGCAGTGAGATCCCAGTGACACTGTCACAGAGCTGAGATAAACTACACCCCACAGTGAGATCCCAGTGACACTGTCACAGAGCTGAGATAAACTACACCCCACACTGAGATCCCAGTGACACTGTCACAGAGCTGAGATAAACTACACCCCACACTGGGATCCCAGTGACACTGTCACAGAGCTGAGATAAACTACACCCCACAGTGAGATCCCAGTGACACTGTCACAGAGCTGAGATAAACTACACCCCACACTGAGATCCCAGTGACACTGTCACAGAGCTGAGATAAACTACACCCCACAGTGAGATCCCAGTGACACTGTCACAGAGCTGAGATAAACTACACCCCACAGTGAGATCCCAGTGACACTGTCACAGAGCTGAGATAAACTACACCCCGCACTGAGATCCCAGTGACACTGTCACAGAGCTGAGATAAACTACACCCCACAGTGAGATCCCAGTGACACTGTCACAGAGCTGAGATAAACTACACCCCACAGTGAGATCCCAGTGACACTGTCACAGAGCCGAGATAAACTACACCCCGCACTGAGATCCCAGTGACACTGTCACAGAGCTGAGATAAACTACATCCCGCAGTGAGATCCCAGTGACACTGTCACAGAGCCGAAATAAACTACACCCCGCAGTGAGATCCCAGTGACAGTGTCACAGAGCCGAGATAAACTACACCCCGCAGTGAGATCCCAGTGACACTGTCACAGAGCCGAGATAAACTACACCCCGCAGTGAGATCCCAGTGACACTGTCACAGAGCCGAGATAAACTACACCCCGCACTGAGATCACAGTGACACTGTCACAGAGCTGAGATAAACTACACCCCGCACTGAGATCCCAGTGACACTGTCACAGAGCTGAGATAAACTACATCCCGCAGTGAGATCCCAGTGACACTGTCACAGAGCTGAGATAAACTACACCCCACACTGAGATACCAGTGACACTGTCACAGAGCCGAGATAAACTACACCCCACAGTGAGATCCCAGTGACACTGTCACAGAGCTGAGATAAACTACACCCCACAGTGAGATCCCAGTGACACTGCCACAGAGCTGAGATAAACTACACCCCGCACTGAGATCCCAGTGACACTGTCACAGAGCTGAGAGAAACAACACCCCGCACTGAGATCCCAGTGACACTGTCACAGAGCTGAGATAAACTACACCCCACAGTGAGATCCCAGTGACACTGTCACAGAGCCGAGATAAACTACACCCAACACTGAGATCCCAGTGACACTGTCACAGAGCTGAGATAAACTACACCCCACACTGAGATCCCAGTGACACTGTCACAGAGCTGAGATAAACTACACCCCACACTGAGATCCCAGTGACACTGTCACAGAGCTGAGATAAACTACACCCCGCACTGAGATCCCAGTGACACTGTCACAGAGCAGAGATAAACTACACCCCACACTGAGATCCCAGTGACACTGTCACAGAGCCGAGATAAACTACACCCCACACTGAGATCCCAGTGACACTGTCACAGAGCTGAGATAAACTACACCCCACACTGAGATCCCAGTGACACTGTCACAGAGCTGAGATAAACTACACCCCACACTGAGATCCCAGTGACACTGTCACAGAGCTGAGATAAACTACACCCCGCAGTGAGATCCCAGTGACACTGTCACAGAGCTGAGATAAACTACACCCCGCAGTGAGATCCCAGTGACACTGTCACAGAGCTGAGATAAACTACACCCCACACTGAGATCCCAGTGACACTGTCACAGAGCTGAGATAAACTACACCCCGCACTGAGATCCCAGTGACACTGTCACAGAGCTGAGATAAACAACACCCTGCACTGAGATCCCAGTGACACTGTCACAGAGCTGAGATAAACTACACCCCGCAGTGAGATCCCAGTGACACTGTCACAGAGCTGAGATAAACAACACCCCACACTGAGAACCCAGTGACACTGTCACAGAGCTGAGATAAACTACACCCCACACTGAGATCCCAGTGACACTGTCACAGAGCTGAGATAAGCTACACCCCACAGTGAGATCCCAGTGACACTGTCACAGAGCTGAGATAAACTACACCCCGCAGTGAGATCCCAGTGACACTGTCACAGAGCTGAGATAAACTACACCCAACACTGAGATCCCAGTGACACTGTCACAGAGCTGAGATAAACTACACCCCACAGTGAGATCCCAGTGACACTGTCACAGAGCTGAGATAAACTACACCCCACACTGAGATCCCAGTGACACTGTCACAGAGCTGAGATAAACTACACCCCACAGTGAGATCCCAGTGACACTGTCACAGAGCTGAGATAAACTACACCCCGCACTGAGATCCCAGTGACACTGTCACAGAGCAGAGATAAACAACACCCCGCACTGAGATCCCAGTGACACTGCCACAGAGCTGAGATAAACTACACCCCGCAGTGAGATCCCAGTGACACTGTCACAGAGCTGAGATAAACTACACCCAACACTGAGATCCCAGTGACACTGTCACAGAGCTGAGATAAACTACACCCCGCACTGAGATCCCAGTGACACTGTCACAGAGCTGAGATAAACTACACCCAACACTGAGATCCCAGTGACACTGTCACAGAGCTGAGATAAACTACACCCAACACTGAGATCCCAGTGACACTGTCACAGAGCTGAGATAAACTACACCCCACACTGAGATCCCAGTGACACTGTCACAGAGCTGAGATAAACTACACCCAACACTGAGATCCCAGTGACACTGTCACAGAGCTGAGATAAACTACACCCCGCAGTGAGATCCCAGTGACACTGTCACAGAGCTGAGATAAACAACACCCCGCAGTGAGATCCCAGTGACACTGTCACAGAGCTGAGATAAACTACACCCCACACTGAGATCCCAGTGACACTGTCACAGAGCTGAGATAAACTACACCCCGCACTGAGATCCCAGTGACACTGTCACAGAGCTGAGATAAACTACACCCAACACTGAGATCCCAGTGACACTGTCACAGAGCTGAGATAAACTACACCCCACACTGAGATCCCAGTGACACTGTCACAGAGCTGAGATAAACTACACCCCACACTGAGATCCCAGTGACACTGTCACAGAGCTGAGATAAACAACACCCCACAGTGAGATCCCAGTGACACTGTCACAGAGCTGAGATAAACTACACCCCGCACTGAGATCCCAGTGACACTGTCACAGAGCTGAGATAAACTACACCCCGCAGTGAGATCCCAGTGACACTGTCACAGAGCTGAGATAAACAACACCCTGCACTGAGATCCCAGTGACACTGTCACAGAGCCGAGATAAACTACACCCAACACTGAGATCCCAGTGACACTGTCACAGAGCTGAGATAAACTACACCCAACACTGAGATCCCAGTGACACTGTCACAGAGCTGAGATAAACTACACCCAACACTGAGATCCCAGTGACACTGTCACAGAGCTGAGATAAACTACACCCAACACTGAGATCCCAGTGACACTGTCACAGAGCTGAGATAAACTACACCCCACACTGAGATCCCAGTGACACTGTCAGAGAGCTGAGATAAACTACAGCCCACACTGAGATCCCAGTGACACTGTCACAGAGCTGAGATAAACTACACCCCACAGTGAGATCCCAGTGACACTGTCACAGAGCTGAGATAAACTACACCCCGCAGTGAGATCCCAGTGACACTGTCACAGAGCTGAGATAAACTACACCCCGCAGTGAGATCCCAGTGACACTGTCACAGAGCTGAGATAAACAACACCCTGCACTGAGATCCCAGTGACACTGTCACAGAGCTGAGATAAACTATACCCAACACTGAGATCCCAGTGACACTGTCACAGAGCTGAGATAAACTACACCCCGCACTGAGATCCCAGTGACACTGTCACAGAGCTGAGATAAACTACACCCAACACTGAGATCCCAGTGACACTGTCACAGAGCTGAGATAAACAACACCCCACACTGAGATCCCAGTGACACTGTCACAGAGCTGAGATAAACTACACCCCACACTGAGATCCCAGTGACACTGTCACAGAGCTGAGATAAACTACACCCCACACTGAGATCCCAGTGACACTGTCACAGAGCTGAGATAAACTACACCCCGCACTGAGATCCCAGTGACACTGTTACAGAGCTGAGATAAACTACACCCCACAGTGAGATCCCAGTGACACTGTCACAGAGCTGAGATAAACTACACCACACACTGAGATCCCAGTGACACTGTCACAGAGCTGAGATAAACTACACCCCACACTGGGATCCCAGTGACACTGTCACAGAGCTGAGATAAACTACACCCCACACTGAGATCCCAGTGACACTGTCACAGAGCTGAGATAAACTACACCCCACACTGAGATCCCAGTGACACTGTCACAGAGCTGAGATAAACTACACCCCGCACTGAGATCCCAGTGACACTGTCACAGAGCTGAGATAAACTACACCCCACACTGAGATCCCAGTGACACTGTCACAGAGCCGAGATAAACAACACCCCACAGTGAGATCCCAGTGACACTGTCACAGAGCTGAGATAAACTACACCCCACAGTGAGATCCCAGTGACACTGTCACAGAGCTGAGATAAACTACACCCCACACTGAGATCCCAGTGACACTGTCACAGAGCTGAGATAAACTACACCCCGCACTGAGATCCCAGTGACACTGTCACAGAGCTGAGATAAACTACACCCCGCACTGAGATCCCAGTGACACTGTCACAGAGCTGAGATAAACTACACCCCGCACTGAGATCCCAGTGACACTGTCACAGAGCTGAGATAAACTACACCCCACACTGAGATCGCAGTGACACTGTCACAGAGCTGAGATAAACTACACCCCACACTGAGATCCCAGTGACACTGTCACAGAGCTGAGATAAACTACATCCCACACTGAGATCCCAGTGACACTGTCACAGAGCTGAGATAAACTACATCCCACACTGAGATCCCAGTGACACTGTCACAGAGCTGAGATAAACTACACCCCACACTGAGATCCCAGTGACACTGTCACAGAGCTGAGATAAACTACATCCCGCACTGAGATCCCAGTGACACTGTCACAGAGCTGAGATAAACTACACCCCGCAGTGAGATCCCAGTGACACTGTCACAGAGCTGAGATAAACAACACCCTGCACTGAGATCCCAGTGACACTGTCACAGAGCCGAGATAAACTACACCCAACACTGAGATCCCAGTGACACTGTCACAGAGCTGAGATAAACTACACCCAACACTGAGATCCCAGTGACACTGTCACAGAGCTGAGATAAACTACACCCAACACTGAGATCCCAGTGACACTGTCACAGAGCTGAGATAAACTACACCCAACACTGAGATCCCAGTGACACTGTCACAGAGCTGAGATAAACTACACCCCACACTGAGATCCCAGTGACACTGTCAGAGAGCTGAGATAAACTACAGCCCACACTGAGATCCCAGTGACACTGTCACAGAGCTGAGATAAACTACACCCCACAGTGAGATCCCAGTGACACTGTCACAGAGCTGAGATAAACTACACCCCGCAGTGAGATCCCAGTGACACTGTCACAGAGCTGAGATAAACTACACCCCGCAGTGAGATCCCAGTGACACTGTCACAGAGCTGAGATAAACAACACCCTGCACTGAGATCCCAGTGACACTGTCACAGAGCTGAGATAAACTATACCCAACACTGAGATCCCAGTGACACTGTCACAGAGCTGAGATAAACTACACCCCGCACTGAGATCCCAGTGACACTGTCACAGAGCTGAGATAAACTACACCCAACACTGAGATCCCAGTGACACTGTCACAGAGCTGAGATAAACAACACCCCACACTGAGATCCCAGTGACACTGTCACAGAGCTGAGATAAACTACACCCCACACTGAGATCCCAGTGACACTGTCACAGAGCTGAGATAAACTACACCCCACACTGAGATCCCAGTGACACTGTCACAGAGCTGAGATAAACTACACCCCGCACTGAGATCCCAGTGACACTGTTACAGAGCTGAGATAAACTACACCCCACAGTGAGATCCCAGTGACACTGTCACAGAGCTGAGATAAACTACACCACACACTGAGATCCCAGTGACACTGTCACAGAGCTGAGATAAACTACACCCCACACTGGGATCCCAGTGACACTGTCACAGAGCTGAGATAAACTACACCCCACACTGAGATCCCAGTGACACTGTCACAGAGCTGAGATAAACTACACCCCACACTGAGATCCCAGTGACACTGTCACAGAGCTGAGATAAACTACACCCCGCACTGAGATCCCAGTGACACTGTCACAGAGCTGAGATAAACTACACCCCACACTGAGATCCCAGTGACACTGTCACAGAGCCGAGATAAACAACACCCCACAGTGAGATCCCAGTGACACTGTCACAGAGCTGAGATAAACTACACCCCACAGTGAGATCCCAGTGACACTGTCACAGAGCTGAGATAAACTACACCCCACACTGAGATCCCAGTGACACTGTCACAGAGCTGAGATAAACTACACCCCGCACTGAGATCCCAGTGACACTGTCACAGAGCTGAGATAAACTACACCCCGCACTGAGATCCCAGTGACACTGTCACAGAGCTGAGATAAACTACACCCCGCACTGAGATCCCAGTGACACTGTCACAGAGCTGAGATAAACTACACCCCACACTGAGATCGCAGTGACACTGTCACAGAGCTGAGATAAACTACACCCCACACTGAGATCCCAGTGACACTGTCACAGAGCTGAGATAAACTACATCCCACACTGAGATCCCAGTGACACTGTCACAGAGCTGAGATAAACTACATCCCACACTGAGATCCCAGTGACACTGTCACAGAGCTGAGATAAACTACACCCCACACTGAGATCCCAGTGACACTGTCACAGAGCTGAGATAAACTACATCCCGCACTGAGATCCCAGTGACACTGTCACAGAGCTGAGATAAACTACACCCCACACTGAGATCCCAGTGACACTGTCACAGAGCTGAGATAAACTACACCCCGCACTGAGATCCCAGTGACACTGTCACAGAGCTGAGATAAACTACACCCCGCACTGAGATCCCAGTGACACTGTCACAGAGCTGAGATAAACTACACCCAACACTGAGATCCCAGTGACACTGTCACAGAGCTGAGATAAACTACACCCCACACTGAGATCCCAGTGACACTGTCACAGAGCTGAGATAAACTACACACTGCAGTGAGATCCCAGTGACACTGTCACAGAGATGAGATAAACTATACCCAACACTGAGATCCCAGTGACACTGTCACAGAGCTGAGATAAACTACACCCCGCAGTGAGATCCCAGTGACACTGTCACACAGCGCGATAAACTACACCCCACAGTGAGATCCCAGTGACACTGTCACAGAGCTGAGATAAACTACACCCCACACTGAGATCCCAGTGACACTGTCACAGAGCTGAGATAAACTACACCCCACAGTGAGATCCCAGTGACACTGTCACAGAGCTGAGATAAACTACACCCCACACTGAGATCCCAGTGACACTGTCACAGAGCTGAGATAAACTACACCCCACACTGGGATCCCAGTGACACTGTCACAGAGCTGAGATAAACTACACCCCGCAGTGAGATCCCAGTGACACTGTCACAGAGCTGAGATAAACTACACCCCACACTGAGATCCCAGTGACACTGTCACAGAGCTGAGATAAACTACACCCCACAGTGAGATCCCAGTGACACTGTCACAGAGCTGAGATAAACTACACCCCACAGTGAGATCCCAGTGACACTGTCACAGAGCCGAGATAAACTACACCCCGCACTGAGATCCCAGTGACACTGTCACAGAGCTGAGATAAACTACACCCCGCAGTGAGATCCCAGTGACACTGTCACAGAGCCGAAATAAACTACACCCCGCAGTGAGATCCCAGTGACAGTGTCACAGAGCCGAGATAAACTACACCCCGCAGTGAGATCCCAGTGACACTGTCACAGAGCTGAGATAAACTACACCCCGCAGTGAGATCCCAGTGACACTGTCACAGAGCCGAGATAAACTACACCCCGCACTGAGATCCCAGTGACACTGTCACAGAGCTGAGATAAACTACATCCCGCAGTGAGATCACAGTGACACTGTCACAGAGCTGAGATAAACTACACCCCGCACTGAGATCCCAGTGACACTGTCACAGAGCTGAGATAAACTACATCCCGCAGTGAGATCCCAGTGACACTGTCACAGAGCTGAGATAAACTACACCCCACACTGAGATACCAGTGACACTGTCACAGAGCCGAGATAAACTACACCCCACAGTGAGATCCCAGTGACACTGTCACAGAGCTGAGATAAACTACACCCCGCAGTGAGATCCCAGTGACACTGTCACAGAGCTGAGACAAACAACACCCCGCACTGAGATCCCAGTGACACTGTCACAGAGCTGAGATAAACTACACCCCACACTGAGATCCCAGTGACACTGTCACAGAGCTGAGATAAACTACACCCAACACTGAGATCCCAGGGACACTGCCACAGAGCTGAGATAAACTACACCCCACACTGAGATCCCAGTGACACTGTCACAGAGCTGAGATAAACTACACCCCACACTGAGATCCCAGTGACACTGTCACAGAGCTGAGATAAACTACACCCCACAGTGAGATCCCAGTGACACTGTCACAGAGCTGAGATAAACAACACCCCGCAGTGAGATCCCAATGACACTGTCACAGAGCTGAGATAAACTACACCCCGCAGTGAGATCCCAGTGACACTGTCACAGAGCTGAGATAAACTACACCCCGCACTGAGATCCCAGTGACACTGTCACAGAGCTGAGATAAACTACACCCCACAGTAAGATCCCAGTGACACTGTCACAGAGCTGAGATAAACTACACCCAACACTGAGATCCCAGTGACACTGTCACAGAGCTGAGATAAACTACACCCCACAGTGAGATCCCAGTGACACTGTCACAGAGCTGAGATAAACTACACCCCACAGTGAGATCCCAGTGACACTGTCACAGAGCTGAGATAAACTACACCCCACAGTGAGATCCCAGTGACACTGTCACAGAGCTGAGATAAACTACACCCCACACTGAGATCCCAGTGACACTGTCACAGAGCTGAGATAAACTACACCCCGCAGTGAGATCCCAGTGACACTGTCACAGAGCTGAGATAAACTACACCCTACACTGAGATCCCAGTGACACTGTCACAGAGCTGAGATAAACTACACCCCACACTGAGATCCCAGTGACACTGTCACAGAGCTGAGATAAACTACACCCTACACTGAGATCCCAGTGACACTGTCACAGAGCTGAGATAAACTACACCCTACACAGAGATCCCAGTGACACTGTCACAGAGCTGAGATAAACTACACCCCACACTGAGATCCCAGTGACACTGTCACAGAGCTGAGATAAACTACACCCCACAGTGAGATCCCAGTGACACTGTCACAGAGCTGAGATAAACTACACCCCACACTGAGATCCCAGTGACACTGTCACAGAGCAGAGATAAACTACACCCCGCAGTGAGATCCCAGTGACACTGTCACAGAGCTGAGATAAACTACACCCAACACTGAGATCCCAGTGACACTGTCACAGAGCTGAGATAAACTACACCCCACACTGAGATCCCAGTGACACTGTCACAGAGCTGAGATAAACTACACCCCACAGTGAGATCCCAGTGACACTGTCACAGAGCTGAGATAAACTACACCCCACACTGAGATCCCAGTGACACTGCCACAGAGCTGAGATAAACTACACCCCACACTGAGATCCCAGTGACACTGCCACAGAGCTGAGATAAACTACACCCCGCAGTGAGATCCCAGCGACACTGTCACAGAGCTGAGATAAACTACACCCCACACTGAGATCCCAGTGACACTGTCACAGAGCTGAGATAATCTACACCCCACACTGAGATCCCAGTGACACTGTCACAGAGCTGAGATAAACTACACCCCACAGTGAGATCCCAGTGACACTGTCACAGAGCTGAGATAAACTACACCCCACACTGAGATCCCAGTGACACTGTCACAGAGCTGAGATAAACTACACCCCGCACTGAGATCCCAGTGACACTGTCACAGAGCTGAGATAAACTACACCCAACAGTGAGATCCCAGTGACACTGTCACAGAGCTGAGATAAACTACACCCAACAGTGAGATCCCAGTGACACTGTCACAGAGCTGAGATAAACTACACCCAATACAGAGATCCCAGTGACACTGTCACAGAGCTGAGATAAACTACACCCCGCAGTGAGATCCCAGTGACACTGTCACAGAGCTGAGATAAACTACACCCCGCAGTGAGATCCCAGTGACACTGTCACAGAGCTGAGATAAACAACACCCCGCAGTGAGATCCCAGTGACACTGTCACAGAGCTGAGATAAACTACACCCCGCAGTGAGATCCCAGTGACACTGTCACAGAGCTGAGATAAACTACACCCCGCAGTGAGATCCCAGTGACACTGTCACAGAGCTGAGATAAACTACACCCCACAGTGAGATCCCAGTGACACTGTCACAGAGCTGAGATAAACTACACCCCACAGTGAGATCCCAGTGACACTGTCACAGAGCCGAGATAAACTACACCCCGCACTGAGATCCCAGTGACACTGTCACAGAGCTGAGATAAACAACACCCCGCACTGAGATCCCAGTGACACTGTCACAGAGCTGAGATAAACTACACCCCGCACTGAGATCCCAGTGACACTGTCACAGAGCTGAGATAAACTACACCCCGCACTGAGATCCCAGTGACACTGTCACAGAGCTGAGATAAACTACACCCAACACTGAGATCCCAGTGACACTGTCACAGAGCTGAGATAAACTACACCCCACAGTGAGATCCCAGTGACACTGTCACAGAGCTGAGATAAACAACACCCCACACTGAGATCCCAGTGACACTGTCACAGAGCTGAGATAAACTACACCCCACACTGAGATCCCAGTGACACTGTCACAGAGCTGAGATAAACTACACCCCACAGTGAGATCCCAGTGACACTGTCACAGAGCTGAGATAAACTACACCCCACAGTGAGATCCCAGTGACACTGTCACAGAGCTGAGATAAACTACACCCCACACTGAGATCCCAGTGACACTGTCACAGAGCTGAGATAATCTACATCGCACAGTGAGATCCCAGTGACACTGTCACAGAGCTGAGATAAACTATACCCAACACTGAGATCCCAGTGACACTGTCACAGAGCTGAGATAAACTACACCCCACAGTGAGATCCCAGTGACACTGTCACAGAGCTGAGATAAACTACACCCCACAGTGAGATCCCAGTGACACTGTCACAGAGCTGAGATAAACAACACCCCGCAATGAGATCCCAGTGACACTGTCACAGAGCTGAGATAAACTACACCCCACACTGAGATCCCAGCGACACTGTCACAGAGCTGAGATAAACTACACCCCGCACTGAGATCCCAGTGACACTGTCACAGAGCTGAGATAAACTACACCCCACACTGAGATCCCAGTGACACTGTCACAGAGATGAGATAAACTACACCCCGCACTGAGATCCCAGTGACACTGTCACAGAGCTGAGATAAACAACACCCCGCAATGAGATCCCAGTGACACTGTCACAGAGCTGAGATAAACTACACCCCACACTGAGATCCCAGTGACACTGTCACAGAGCTGAGATAAACTACACCCCACACTGAGATCCCAGTGACACTGTCACAGAGCTGAGATAAACTACACCCAACACTGAGATCCCAGTGACACTGTCACAGAGCTGAGATAAACTATACCCAACACTGAGATCCCAGTGACACTGTCACAGAGCTGAGATAAACAACACCCCACAGTGAGATCCCAGTGACACTGTCACAGAGCTGAGATAAACTACACCCCGCACTGAGATCCCAGTGACACTGTCACAGAGCTGAGATAAACTACACCCCACAGTGAGATCCCAGTGACACTGTCACAGAGCTGAGATAATCTACACCCCACACTGAGATCCCAGTGACACTGTCACAGAGCTGAGATAAACTACACCCCGCAGTGAGATCCCAGTGACACTGTCACAGAGCCGAGATAAACAACACCCAACACTGAGATCCCAGTGACACTGTCACAGAGCTGAGATAAACTACACCCCACACTGAGATCCCAGTGACACTGTCACAGAGCTGAGATAAACTACACCCCACACTGAGATCCCAGTGACACTGTCACAGAGCTGAGATAAACTACACCCCGCAGTGAGATCCCAGTGACACTGTCACAGAGCTGAGATAAACTACACCCCACACTGAGATCCCAGTGACACTGTCACAGAGCTGAGATAAACTACACCCCGCAGTGAGATCCCAGTGACACTGTCACAGAGCTGAGATAAACTACACCCAACACTGAGATCCCAGTGACACTGTCACAGAGCTGAGATAAACTACACCCCACACTGAGATACCAGTGACACTGTCACAGAGCTGAGATAAACTACACCCCGCACTGAGATCCCAGTGACACTGTCACAGAGCTGAGATAAACTACACCCCACACTGAGATCCCAGTGACACTGTCACAGAGCTGAGATAAACTACACCCCACACTGAGATCCCAGTGACACTGTCACAGAGCTGAGATAAACTACACCCCACACTGAGATCCCAGTGACACTGTCACAGAGCCGAGATAAACTACAGCCCACAGTGAGATCCCAGTGACACTGTCACAGAGCTGAGATAAACTACACCCCGCAGTGAGATCCCAGTGACACTGTCACAGAGCTGAGATAAACTACACCCCGCACTGAGATCCCAGTGACACTGTCACAGAGCTGAGATAAACTACACCCCACACTGAGATCCCAGTGACACTGTCACAGAGCTGAGATAAACTACACCCCGCAGTGAGATCCCAGTGACACTGTCACAGAGCTGAGATAAACAACACCCAACACTGAGATCCCAGTGACCCTGTCACAGAGCTGAGATAAACTACACCCCGCACTGAGATCCCAGTGACACTGTCACAGAGCTGAGATAAACTACACCCCGCACTGAGATCCCAGTGACACTGTCACAGAGCTGAGATAAACTACACCCCACAGTGAGATCCCAGTGACACTGTCACAGAGCTGAGATAAACTACACCCCACACTGAGATCCCAGTGACACTGTCACAGAGCTGAGATAAACTACACCCCGCAGTGAGATCCCAGTGACACTGTCACAGAGCTGAGATAAACTACACCCAACACTGAGATCCCAGTGACACTGTCACAGAGCTGAGATAAACTACACCCCACACTGAGATACCAGTGACACTGTCACAGAGCTGAGATAAACTACACCCCGCACTGAGATCCCAGTGACACTGTCACAGAGCTGAGATAAACTACACCCCACACTGAGATCCCAGTGACACTGTCACAGAGCTGAGATAAACTACACCCCACACTGAGATCCCAGTGACACTGTCACAGAGCTGAGATAAACTACACCCCACACTGAGATCCCAGTGACACTGTCACAGAGCCGAGATAAACTACAGCCCACAGTGAGATCCCAGTGACACTGTCACAGAGCTGAGATAAACTACACCCCGCAGTGAGATCCCAGTGACACTGTCACAGAGCTGAGATAAACTACACCCCGCACTGAGATCCCAGTGACACTGTCACAGAGCTGAGATAAACTACACCCCACACTGAGATCCCAGTGACACTGTCACAGAGCTGAGATAAACTACACCCCGCACTGAGATCCCAGTGACACTGTCACAGAGCTGAGATAAACTACACCCCGCAGTGAGATCCCAGTGACACTGTCACAGAGCTGAGATAAACTACACACTGCACTGAGATCCCAGTGACACTGTCACAGAGCTGAGATAAACTACACCCCGCACTGAGATCCCAGTGACACTGTCACAGAGCTGAGATAAACTACACCCCGCACTGAGATCCCAGTGACACTGTCACAGAGCTGAGATAAACTACACCCCGCACTGAGATCCCAGTGACACTGTCACAGAGCTGAGATAAACTACACCCCGCAGTGAGATCCCAGTGACACTGTCACAGAGCTGAGATAAACTACACCCCACAGTAAGATCCCAGTGACACTGTCACAGAGCTGAGATAAACTACACCCAACACTGAGATCCCAGTGACACTGTCACAGAGCTGAGATAAACTACACCCAACACTGAGATCCCAGTGACACTGTCACAGAGCTGAGATAAACTACACCCCACAGTGAGATCCCAGTGACACTGTCACAGAGCTGAGATAAACTACACCCCGCAGTGAGATCCCAGTGACACTGTCACAGAGCTGACATAAACTACACCCCACACTGAGATCCCAGTGACACTGTCACAGAGCTGAGATAAACTACACCCCACACTGAGATCCCAGTGACACTGTCACAGAGCTGAGATAATCTACACCCCGCAGTGAGATCCCAGTGACACTGTCACAGAGCTGAGATAAACTACACCCCACACTGAGATCCCAGTGACACTGTCACAGAGCTGAGATAATCTACACCCCACAGTGAGATCCCAGTGACACTGTCACAGAGCTGAGATAAACTACACCCCACAGTGAGATCCCAGTGACACTGTCACAGAGCTGAGATAAACTACACCCCACACTGAGATCCCAGTGACACTGTCACAGAGCTGAGATAAACTACACCCAACACTGAGATCCCAGTGACACTGTCACAGAGCTGAGATAAACTACACCCCACACTGAGATCCCAGTGACACTGTCACAGAGCTGAGATAATCTACACCCCACAGTGAGATCCCAGTGACACTGTCACAGAGCTGAGATAAACAACACCCCGCACTGGGATCCCAGTGACACTGTCACAGAGCTGAGATAAACAACACCCCACACTGAGATCCCAGTGACACTGTCACAGAGCTGAGATAAACTACACCCCACAGTGAGATCCCAGTGACACTGTCACAGAGCTGAGATAAACAACACCCCGCACTGAGATCCCAGTGACACTGTCACAGAGCTGAGATAAACTACACCCAACACTGAGATCCCAGTGACACTGTCACAGAGCTGAGATAAACTACACCCAACACTGAGATCCCAGTGACACTGTCACAGAGCTGAGATAAACTACACCCGCACTGAGATCCCAGTGACACTGTCACAGAGCTGAGATAAACTACACCCAACACTGAGATCCCAGTGACACTGTCACAGAGCTGAGATAAACAACACCCCGCACTGAGATCCCAGTGACACTGTCACAGAGCTGAGATAAACTACACCCCACACTGAGATCCCAGTGACACTGTCACAGAGCTGAGATAAACTACACCCCACAGTGAGATCCCAGTGACACTGTCACAGAGCTGAGATAAACTACACCCCGCAGTGAGATCCCAGTGACACTGTCACAGAGCTGAGATAAACTACACCCCGCACTGAGATCCCAGTGACACTGTCACAGAGCTGAGATAAACTACACCCCACACTGAGATCCCAGTGACACTGTCACAGAGCTGAGATAAACTACACCCCACACTGAGATCCCAGTGACACTGTCACAGAGCTGAGATAAACTACACCCCACACTGAGATCCCAGTGACACTGTCACAGAGCTGAGATAAACTACACCCCGCAGTGAGATCCCAGTGACACTGTCACAGAGCTGAGATAAACTACACCCCACACAGAGATCCCAGTGACACTGTCACAGAGCTGAGATAAACTACACCCCACAGTGAGATCCCAGTGACACTGTCACAGAGCTGAGATAAACTACACCCCACAGTGAGATCCCAGTGACACTGTCACAGAGCCGAGATAAACTACACCCCGCACTGAGATCCCAGTGACACTGTCACAGAGCTGAGATAAACAACACCCCGCACTGAGATCCCAGTGACACTGTCACAGAGCTGAGATAAACTACACCCAACACTGAGATCCCAGTGACACTGTCACAGAGCTGAGATAAACTACACCCCGCACTGAGATCCCAGTGACACTGTCACAGAGCTGAGATAAACTACACCCCACAGTGAGATCCCAGTGACACTGTCACAGAGCTGAGATAAACAACACCCCACACTGAGATCCCAGTGACACTGTCACAGAGCTGAGATAAACTACACCCCACACTGAGATCCCAGTGACACTGTCACAGAGCTGAGATAAACTACACCCCACAGTGAGATCCCAGTGACACTGTCACAGAGCTGAGATAAACTACACCCCACAGTGAGATCCCAGTGACACTGTCACAGAGCTGAGATAAACTACACCCCACACTGAGATCCCAGTGACACTGTCACACAGCTGTGATAATCTACATCGCACAGTGAGATCCCAGTGACACTGTCACAGAGCTGAGATAAACTATACCCAACACTGAGATCCCAGTGACACTGTCACAGAGCTGAGATAAACTACACCCCACAGTGAGATCCCAGTGACACTGTCACAGAGCTGAGATAAAGTACACCCCGCAGTGAGATCCCAGTGACACTGTCACAGAGCTGAGATAAACTACACCCCACAGTGAGATCCCAGTGACACTGTCACAGAGCTGAGATAAACTACACCCCGCACTGAGATCCCAGTGACACTGTCACAGAGCTGAGATAAACTACACCCCACACTGAGATCCCAGTGACACTGTCACAGAGCTGAGATAAACTACACCCCACACTGAGATCCCAGCGACACTGTCACAGAGCTGAGATAAACTACACCCCGCACTGAGATCCCAGTGACACTGTCACAGAGCTGAGATAAACTACACCCCACACTGAGATCCCAGTGACACTGTCACAGAGCTGAGATAAACTACACCCTGCACTGAGATCCCAGTGACACTGTCACAGAGCTGAGATAAACTACACCCCGCAGTGAGATCCCAGTGACACTGTCACAGAGCTGAGATAAACTACACCCCACACTGAGATCCCAGTGACACTGTCACAGAGCTGAGATAAACTACACCCCACACTGAGATCCCAGTGACACTGTCACAGAGCTGAGATAAACTACACCCAACACTGAGATCCCAGTGACACTGTCACAGAGCTGAGATAAACTACACCCCGCACTGAGATCCCAGTGACACTGTCACAGAGCTGAGATAAACTACACCCCGCAGTGAGATCCCAGTGACACTGTCACAGAGCTGAGATAAACAACACCCTGCACTGAGATCCCAGAGACACTGTCACAGAGCTGAGATAAACTACACCCCGCAGTGAGATCCCAGTGACACTGTCACAGAGCTGAGATAAACAACACCCTGCACTGAGATCCCAGTGACACTGTCACAGAGCTGAGATAAACTACACCCCACAGTGAGATCCCAGTGACACTGTCACAGAGCTGAGATAAACAACACCCTGCACTGAGATCCCAGTGACACTGTCACAGAGCTGAGATAAACTACACCCCGCAGTGAGATCCCAGTGACACTGTCACAGAGCTGAGATAAACTACACCCCACACTGAGATCCCAGTGACACTGTCACAGAGCTGAGATAAACTACACCCCACACTGAGATCCCAGTGACACTGTCACAGAGCTGAGATAAACTACACCCCACACTGAGATCCCAGTGACACTGTCACAGAGCTGAGATAAACTACACCCAACACTGAGATCCCAGTGACACTGTCACAGAGCTGAGATAAACTACACCCCACACTGAGATCCCAGTGACACTGTCACAGAGCTGAGATAAACTACACCCAACACTGAGATCCCAGTGACACTGACACAGAGCTGAGATAAACTACACCCAACACTGAGATCCCAGTGACACTGTCACAGAGCTGAGATAAACTACACCCCACAGTGAGATCCCAGTGACACTGTCACAGAGCTGAGATAAACAACACCCTGCACTGAGATCCCAGTGACACTGTCACAGAGCTGAGATAAACTACACCCCGCAGTGAGATCCCAGTGACACTGTCACAGAGCTGAGATAAACTACACCCCACACTGAGATCCCAGTGACACTGTCACAGAGCTGAGATAAACTACACCCCACACTGAGATCCCAGTGACACTGTCACAGAGCTGAGATAAACTACACCCAACACTGAGATCCCAGTGACACTGTCACAGAGCTGAGATAAACTATACCCAACACTGAGATCCCAGTGACACTGTCACAGAGCTGAGATAAACAACACCCCACAGTGAGATCCCAGTGACACTGTCACAGAGCTGAGATAAACTACACCCCACAGTGAGATCCCAGTGACACTGTCACAGAGCTGAGATAAACTACACCCCACAGTGAGATCCCAGTGACACTGTCACAGAGCTGAGATAAACTACACCCCACAGTGAGATCCCAGTGACACTGTCACAGAGCCGAGATAAACTACACCCCGCAGTGAGATCCCAGTGACACTGTCACAGAGCTGAGATAAACTACACCCAACACTGAGATCCCAGTGACACTGTCACAGAGCTGAGATAAACTACACCCCACAGTGAGATCCCAGTGACACTGTCACAGAGCTGAGATAAACAACACCCCGCAGTGAGATCCCAGTGACACTGTCACAGAGCTGAGATAAACTACACCCCACACTGCGATCCCAGTGACACTGTCACAGAGCTGAGATAAACTACACCCCACAGTGAGATCCCAGTGACACTGTCACAGAGCTGAGATAAACAACACCCCGCAGTGAGATCCCAGTGACACTGTCACAGAGCTGAGATAAACTACACCCCACACTGAGATCCCAGTGACACTGTCACAGAGCTGAGATAAACTACACCCCACACTGAGATCCCAGTGACACTGTCACAGAGCTGAGATAAACTACACCCAACACTGAGATCCCAGTGACACTGTCACAGAGCTGAGATAAACTACACCCCACACTGAGATCCCAGTGACACTGTCACAGAGCTGAGATAAACTACACCCCACACTGAGATCCCAGTGACACTGTCACAGAGCTGAGATAAACTACACCCCGCAGTGAGATCCCAGTGACACTGTCACAGAGCTGAGACAAACTACACCCCGCACTGAGATCCCAGTGACACTGTCACAGAGCTGAGATAAACTACACCCCACAGTGAGATCCCAGTGACACTGTCACAGAGCTGAGATAAACAACACCCTGCAGTGAGATCCCAGTGACACTGTCACAGAGCTGAGATAAACTACACCCCGCACTGAGATCCCAGTGACACTGTCACAGAGCTGAGATAAACTACACCCCGCACTGAGATCCCAGTGACACTGTCACAGAGCTGAGATAAACTACACCCCACAGTGAGATCCCAGTGACACTGTCACAGAGCTGAGATAAACAACACCCTGCAGTGAGATCCCAGTGACACTGTCACAGAGCTGAGAGAAACAACACCCAACACTGAGATCCCAGTGACACTGTCACAGAGCCGAGATAAACAACACCCCGCAGTGAGATCCCAGTGACACTGTCACAGAGCTGAGATAAACAACACCCCACACTGAGATCCCAGTGACACTGTCACAGAGCTGAGATAAACTACACCCCGCACTGAGATCCCAGTGACACTGTCACAGAGCTGAGATAAACTACACCCCGCACTGAGATCCCAGTGACACTGTCACAGAGCTGAGATAAACTACACCCAACACTGAGGTCCCAGTGACACTGTCACAGAGCTGAGATAAACTACACCCCACACTGAGATCCCAGTGACACTGTCACAGAGCTGAGATAAACTACACCCCGCACTGAGATCCCAGTGACACTGTCACAGAGCTGAGATAAACTACACCCCACAGTGAGATCCCAGTGACACTGTCACAGAGCTGAGATAAACTACACCCCGCACTGAGATCCCAGTGACACTGTCACAGAGCTGAGATAAACTATACCCCGCACTGAGATCCCAGTGACACTGTCACAGAGCTGAGATAAACTACACCCCACAGTGAGATCCCAGTGACACTGTCACAGAGCTGAGATAATCTACACCCAACACTGAGATCCCAGTGACACTGTCACAGAGCTGAGATAAACTACACCCAACACTGAGATCCCAGTGACACTGTCACAGAGCTGAGATAAACTACACCCCACACTGAGATCCCAGTGACACTGTCACAGAGCTGAGATAAACTACACCCCGCACTGAGATCCCAGTGACACTGTCACAGAGCTGAGATAAACTACACCCCGCAGTGAGATCCCAGTGACACTGTCACAGAGCTGAGATAAACTACACCCCGCACTGAGATCCCAGTGACACTGTCACAGAGCTGAGATAAACTACACCCCGCAGTGAGATCCCAGTGACTCTGTCACAGAGCTGAGATAAACTACACCCCACACTGAGATCCCAGTGACACTGTCACAGAGCTGAGATAAACTACACCCCACACTGAGATCCCAGTGACACTGTCACAGAGCTGAGATAAACTACACCCCACACTGAGATCCCAGTGACACTGTCACAGAGCCGAGATAAACTACACCCCACAGTGAGATCCCAGTGACACTGTCACAGAGCCGAGATAAACTACACCCCACAGTGAGATCCCAGTGACACTGTCACAGAGCTGAGATAAACTACACCCCACACTGAGATCCCAGTGACACTGTCACAGAGCTGAGATAAACTACACCCCGCAGTGAGATCCCAGTGACACTGTCACAGAGCTGAGATAAACTACACCCCACAGTGAGATCCCAGTGACACTGTCACAGAACTGAGATAAACTACACCCCGCAGTGAGATCCCAGTGACACTGTCACAGAGCTGAGATAAACTACACCCCGCACTGAGATCCCAGTGACACTGTCACAGAGCTGAGATAAACTACACCCCGCACTGAGATCCCAGTGACACTGTCACAGAGCTGAGATAAACTACACCCCACAGTGAGATCCCAGTGACACTGTCACAGAGCTGAGATAAACTACACCCCACACTGAGATCCCAGTGACACTGTCACAGAGCTGAGATAAACTACACCCCACAGTGAGATCCCAGTGACACTGTCACAGAGCTGAGATAAACTACACCCCACAGTGAGATCCCAGTGACACTGTCACAGAGCAGAGATAAACTACACCCCGCACTGAGATCCCAGTGACACTGTCACAGAGCTGAGATAAACTACACCCCACACTGAGATCCCAGTGACACTGTCACAGAGCCGAGATAAACTACACCCCACACTGAGATCCCAGTGACACTGTCACAGAGCTGAGATAAACTACACCCCACAGTGAGATCCCAGTGACACTGTCACAGAGCTGAGATAAACTACACCCCGCACTGAGATCCCAGTGACTCTGTCACAGAGCTGAGATAAACAACACCCCACACTGAGATCCCAGTGACACTGCCACAGAGCCGAGATGAACTACACCCAACACTGAGATCCCAGTGACACTGTCACAGAGCTGAGATAAACTACACCCCGCACTGAGATCCCAGTGACACTGTCACAGAGACGAGATAAACTACACCCCGCAGTGAGATCCCAGTGACACTGTCACAGAGCCGAGATAAACTACACCCAACACTGAGATCCCAGTGACACTGTCACAGAGCTGAGATAAACTACACCCCGCACTGAGATCCCAGTGACACTGCCACAGAGCTGAGATAAACTACACCCCACACTGAGATCCCAGTGACACTGTCACAGAGCCGAGATAAACTACACCCCACAGTGAGATCCCAGTGACACTGTCACAGAGCTGAGATAAACAACACCCCACACTGAGATCCCAGTGACACTGTCACAGAGCTGAGATAAACTACACCCCACAGTGAGATCCCAGTGACACAGTCACAGAGCTGAGATAAACTACACCCCACAGTGAGATCCCAGTGACACTGTCACAGAGCCGAGATAAACTACACCCCACACTGAGATCCCAGTGACACTGTCACAGAGCTGAGATAAACTACACCCCACAGTGAGATCCCAGTGACACTGTCACAGAGCTGAGATAAACTACACCCAACACTGAGATCCCAGTGACACTGTCACAGAGCTGAGATAAACTACACCCAACACTGAGATCCCAGTGACACTGTCACAGAGCAGAGATAAACTACACCCCGCAGTGAGATCCCAGTGACACTGTCACAGAGCTGAGATAAACTACACCCCACACTGAGATCCCAGTGACACTGTCACAGAGCTGAGATAAACTACACCCAATACAGAGATCCCAGTGACACTGTCACAGAGCTGAGATAAACTACATCCCGCACTGAGATCCCAGTGACACTGTCACAGAGCTGAGATAAACTACACCCCACACTGAGATCCCAGTGACACTGTCACAGAGCTGAGATAAACTACACCCCGCAGTGAGATCCCAGTGACACTGTCACAGAGCTGAGATAAACTACACCCCACACTGAGATCCCAGTGACACTGTCACAGAGCTGAGATAAACTACACCCCACACTGAGATCCCAGTGACACTGTCACAGAGCTGAGATAAACTACACCCCACACTGAGATCCCAGTGACACTGTCACAGAGCTGAGATAAACTATACCCCACACTGTGATCCCAGTGACACTGTCACAGAGCTGAGATAAACTACACCCCACACTGAGATCCCAGTGACACTGTCACAGAGCTGAGATAAACTACACCCGCACTGAGATCCCAGTGACACTGTCACAGAGCTGAGATAAACAACACCCCACACTGAGATCCCAGTGACACTGTCACAGAGCTGAGATAAACTACACCCCACAGTGAGATCCCAGTGACACTGTCACAGAGCTGAGATAAACTACACCCCGCACTGAGATACCAGTGACACTGTCACAGAGCTGAGATAAACTACACCCCACACTGAGATCCCAGTGACACTGTCACAGAGCTGAGATAAACTATACCCCACACTGTGATCCCAGTGACACTGTCACAGAGCTGAGATAAACTACACCCCACACTGAGATCCCAGTGACACTGTCACAGAGCTGAGATAAACTACACCCGCACTGAGATCCCAGTGACACTGTCACAGAGCTGAGATAAACAACACCCCACACTGAGATCCCAGTGACACTGTCACAGAGCTGAGATAAACTACACCCCACAGTGAGATCCCAGTGACACTGTCACAGAGCTGAGATAAACTACACCCCACAGTGAGATCCCAGTGACACTGTCACAGAGCCGAGATAAACTACACCCCGCAGTGAGATCCCAGTGACACTGTCACAGAGCTGAGATAAACTACACCCCACACTGAGATCCCAGTGACACTGTCACAGAGCTGAGATAAACTACACCCCACACTGAGATCCCAGTGACACTGTCACAGAGCTGAGATAAACTACACCCCACACTGAGATCCCAGTGACACTGTCACAGAGCTGAGATAAACTACACCCTGCACTGAGATCCCAGTGACACTGTCACAGAGCTGAGATAAACTACACCCCGCACTGAGATGCCAGTGACACTGTCACAGAGCTGAGATAAACTACACCCCACACTGTCATCCCAGTGACACTGTCACAGAGCTGAGATAAACTACACCCCGCACTGAGATCCCAGTGACACTGTCACAGAGCTGAGATAAACTACACCCCGCACTGAGATCCCAGTGACACTGTCACAGAGCTGAGATAAACTACACCCGCACTGACATCCCAGTGACACTGTCACAGAGCTGAGATAAACTACACCCCACACTGACATCCCAGTGACACTGTCACAGAGCTGAGATAAACTACACCCCACAGTGAGATCCCAGTGACACTGTCACAGAGCAGAGATAAACTACACCCCACACTGAGATCCCAGTGACACTGTCACAGAGCTGAGATAAACTACACCCCGCACTGAGATGCCAGTGACACTGTCACAGAGCTGAGATAAACTACACCCCACACTGTCATCCCAGTGACACTGTCACAGAGCTGAGATAAACTACACCCCGCACTGAGATCCCAGTGACACTGTCACAGAGCTGAGATAAACAACACCCCGCACTGAGATCCCAGTGACACTGTCACAGAGCTGAGATAAACTACACCCGCACTGACATCCCAGTGACACTGTCACAGAGCTGAGATAAACTACACCCCACACTGACATCCCAGTGACACTGTCACAGAGCTGAGATAAACTACACCCCACAGTGAGATCCCAGTGACACTGTCACAGAGCAGAGATAAACTACACCCCACACTGAGATCCCAGTGACACTGTCACAGAGCCGAGATAAACTACACCCCACACTGAGATCCCAGTGACACTGTCACAGAGCTGAGATAAACTACACCCCACACTGTGATCCCAGTGACACTGTCACAGAGCTGAGATAAACTACACCCCACACTGAGATCCCAGTGACACTGTCACAGAGCTGAGATAAACTACACCCCACAGTGAGATCCCAGTGACACTGTCACAGAGCTGAGATAAACTACACCCCACAGTGAGATCCCAGTGACACTGTCACAGAGCTGAGATAAACTACACCCCGCACTGAGATCCCAGTGACACTGTCACAGAGCCGAGATAAACAACACCCCACACTGAGATCCCAGTGACACTGTCACAGAGCTGAGATAAACTACACCCCGCACTGAGATCCCAGTGACACTGTCACAGAGCTGAGATAAACTACACCCAACACTGAGATCCCAGTGACACTGTCACAGAGCTGAGATAAACTACACCCAACACTGAGATCCCAGTGACACTGTCACAGAGCTGAGATAAACTACACCCCACACTGAGATCCCAGTGACACTGTCACAGAGCCGAGATAAACTACACCCCACAGTGAGATCCCAGTGACACTGTCACAGAGCTGAGATAAACTACACCCCGCAGTGAGATCCCAGTGACACTGTCACAGAGCTGAGATAAACTACACCCCGCAGTGAGATCCCAGTGACACTGTCACAGAGCTGAGATAAACTACACCCCACACTGAGATCCCAGTGACACTGTCACAGAGCTGAGATAAACTACACCCCGCAGTGAGATCCCAGTGACACTGTCACAGAGCTGAGATAAACTACACCCCACACTGAGATCCCAGTGACACTGTCACAGAGCTGAGATAAACTACACCCAACACTGAGATCCCAGTGACACTGTCACAGAGCTGAGATAAACTACACCCAACACTGAGATCCCAGTGACACTGTCACAGAGCTGAGATAAACTACACCCCACACTGAGATCCCAGTGACACTGTCACAGAGCTGAGATAAACTACACCCCGCAACTGAGATCCCAGTGACACTGTCACAGAGCTGAGATAAACTACACCCCACAGTGAGATCCCAGTGACACTGTCACAGAGCTGAGATAAACTACACCCCGCACTGAGATCCCAGTGACACTGTCACAGAGCTGAGATAAACTACACCCCATAGTGAGATCCCAGTGACACTGTCACAGAGCCGAGATAAACTACACCCCGCAGTGAGATCCCAGTGACACTGTCACAGAGCCGAGATAAACTACACCCCGCAGTGAGATCCCAGTGACACTGTCACAGAGCTGAGATAAACAACACCCAACACTGAGATCCCAGTGACACTGTCACAGAGCTGAGATAAACAACACCCAACAGTGAGATCCCAGTGACACTGTCACAGAGCTGAGATAAACAACACCCAACAGTGAGATCCCAGTGACACTGTCACAGAGCTGAGATAAACTACACCCCGCACTGAGATCCCAGTGACACTGTCACAGAGCTGAGATAAACTACACACTGCACTGAGATCCCAGTGACACTGTCACAGAGCTGAGATAAACTATACCCAACACTGAGATCCCAGTGACACTGTCACAGAGCTGAGATAAACTACACACTGCACTGAGATCCCAGTGACACTGTCACAGAGCTGAGATAAACTACACCCCACAGTGAGATCCCAGTGACACTGTCACAGAGCTGAGATAAACTACACCCCGCACTGAGATCCCAGTGACACTGTCACAGAGCTGAGATAAACTACACCCCGCACTGAGATCCCAGTGACACTGTCACAGAGCTGAGATAAACTACACCCCACACTGAGATTCCAGTGACACTGTCACAGAGCTGAGATAAACTACACCCCACAGTGAGATCCCAGAGACACTGTCACAGAGCTGAGATAAACTACACCCCACACTGAGATCCCAGTGACACTGTCACAGAGCTGAGATAAACTACACCCCGCACTGAGATCCCAGTGACACTGTCACAGAGCTGAGATAAACTACACCCCACAGTGTGATCCCAGTGACACTGTCACAGAGCTGAGATAAACTACACCCCACAGTGAGATCCCAGTGACACTGTCACAGAGCTGAGATAAACTACACCCCGCACTGAGATCCCAGTGACACTGTCACAGAGCTGAGATAATCTACACCCCACACTGAGATCCCAGTGACACTGTCACAGAGCTGAGATAAACTACACCCCGCAGTGAGATCCCAGTGACACTGTCACAGAGCTGAGATAAACTACACCCCGCAGTGAGATCCCAGTGACACTGTCACAGAGCCGAGATAAACTACACCCCACAGTGAGATCCCAGTGACACTGTCACAGAGCTGAGATAAACTACACCCCACACTGAGATCCCAGTGACACTGTCACAGAGCCGAGATAAACTACACCCCGCAGTGAGATCCCAGTGACACTGTCACAGAGCCGAGATAAACTACACCCCACACTGAGATCCCAGTGACACTGTCACAGAGCCGAGATAAACTACACCCCGCACTGAGATCCCAGTGACACTGTCACAGAGCCGAGATAAACTACACCCCACACTGAGATCCCAGTGACACTGTCACAGAGCTGAGATAAACTACACCCCGCACTGAGATCCCAGTGACACTGTCACAGAGCTGAGATAAACTACACCCAACACTGAGATCCCAGTGACACTGTCACAGAGCTGAGATAAACTACACCCCACAGTGAGATCCCAGTGACACTGTCACAGAGCTGAGATAAACAACACCCAACAGTGAGATCCCAGTGACACTGTCACAGAGCTGAGATAAACTACACCCCGCACTGAGATCCCAGTGACACTGTCACAGAGCTGAGATAAACTACACACTGCACTGAGATCCCAGTGACACTGTCACAGAGCTGAGATAAACTATACCCAACACTGAGATCCCAGTGACACTGTCACAGAGCTGAGATAAACTACACCCCGCACTGAGATCCCAGTGACACTGTCACAGAGCTGAGATAAACTACACCCCGCACTGAGATCCCAGTGACACTGTCACAGAGCCGAGATAAACTACACCCCGCAGTGAGATCCCAGTGACACTGTCACAGAGCTGAGATAAACAACACCCCACACTGAGATCCCAGTGACACTGTCACAGAGCTGAGATAAACTACACCCCGCAGTGAGATCCCAGTGACACTGTCACAGAGCTGAGATAAACTACACACTGCACTGAGATCCCAGTGACACTGTCACAGAGCTGAGATAAACTACACCCCACAGTGAGATCCCAGTGACACCGTCACAGAGCTGAGATAAACTACACCCCGCACTGAGATCCCAGCGACACTGTCACAGAGCTGAGATAAACTACACCCCACACTGAGATCCCAGTGACACTGTCACAGAGCCGAGATAAACTACACCCCACAGTGAGATCCCAGTGACACTGTCACAGAGCTGAGATAAACTACACCCCGCACTGAGATCCCAGTGACACTGTCACAGAGCTGAGATAAACTACACCCCGCACTGAGATCCCAGTGACACTGTCACAGAGCAGAGATAAACTACACCCCACACTGAGATCCCAGTGACACTGTCACAGAGCCGAGATAAACTACACCCCACAGTGAGATCCCAGTGACACTGTCACAGAGCTGAGATAAACTACACCCCACACTGAGATCCCAGTGACACTGTCACAGAGCTGAGATAAACTACACCCCACACTGAGATCCCAGTGACACTGTCACAGAGCTGAGATAAACTACACCCCACACTGAGATCCCAGTGACACTGTCACAGAGCTGAGATAAACTACACCCGCACTGAGATCCCAGTGACACTGTCACAGAGCTGAGATAAACTACACCCAACACTGAGATCCCAGTGACACTGTCACAGAGCTGAGATAAACTACACCCCGCACTGAGATCCCAGTGACACTGTCACAGAGCTGAGATAAACTACACCCCACAGTGAGATCCCAGTGACACTGTCACAGAGCTGAGATAAACTACACCCCACAGTGAGATCCCAGTGACACTGTCACAGAGCTGAGATAAACTACACCCCGCACTGAGATCCCAGTGACACTGTCACAGAGCTGAGATAAACTACACCCCACACTGAGATCCCAGTGACACTGTCACAGAGCTGAGATAAACTACACCCCACAGTGAGATCCCAGTGACACTGTCACAGAGCTGAGATAAACTACACCCCGCACTGAGATCCCAGTGACACTGTCACAGAGCTGAGATAAACTACACCCCGCACTGAGATCCCAGTGACACTGTCACAGAGCTGAGATAAACTACACCCCGCACTGAGATCCCAGTGACACTGTCACAGAGCTGAGATAAACTACACCCCACACTGAGATCCCAGTGACACTGTCACAGAGCTGAGATAAACTACACCCCACACTGAGATCCCAGTGACACTGTCACAGAGCTGAGATAAACTACACCCCACACTGAGATCCCAGTGACACTGTCACAGAGCTGAGATAAACTACACCCCACAGTGAGATCCCAGTGACACTGTCACAGAGCTGAGATAAACTACACCCCACACTGAGATCCCAGTGACACTGTCACAGAGCTGAGATAAACTACACCCCGCACTGAGATCCCAGTGACACTGTCACAGAGCTGAGATAAACTACACCCCACACTGAGATCCCAGTGACACTGTCACAGAGCTGAGATAAACTACACCCCGCACTGAGATCCCAGTGACACTGTCACAGAGCTGAGATAAACTACACACTGCAGTGAGATCCCAGTGACACTGTCACAGAGCTGAGATAAACTACACCCCACAGTGAGATCCCAGTGACACTGTCACAGAGCTGAGATAAACTACACCCCACAGTGAGATCCCAGTGACACTGTCACAGAGCTGAGATAAACTACACCCCACACTGAGATCCCAGTGACACTGTCACAGAGCTGAGATAAACTACACCCCGCACTGAGATCCCAGTGACACTGTCACAGAGCTGAGATAAACTACACCCCACACTGAGATCCCAGTGACACTGTCACAGAGCTGAGATAAACTACACCCCACAGTGAGATCCCAGTGACACTGTCACAGAGCTGAGATAAACTGCACCCCGCACTGAGATCCCAGTGACACTGTCACAGAGCTGAGATAAACTACACCCCACAGTGAGATCCCAGTGACACTGTCACAGAGCTGAGATAAACTACACCCCGCACTGAGATCCCAGTGACACTGTCACAGAGCTGAGATAAACTACACCCCACACTGAGATCCCAGTGACACTGTCACAGAGCTGAGATAAACTACACCCCACACTGAGATCCCAGTGACACTGTCACAGAGCTGAGATAAACTACACCCCGCACTGAGATCCCAGTGACACTGTCACAGAGCTGAGATAAACTACACCCCGCAGTGAGATCCCAGTGACACTGTCACAGAGCTGAGATAAACAACACCCCACACTGAGATCCCAGTGACACTGTCACAGAGCTGAGATAAACTACACCCCACAGTGAGATCCCAGTGACACTGTCACAGAGCTGAGATAAACTACACCCCACACTGAGATCCCAGTGACACTGTCACAGAGCTGAGATAAACTATACCCCGCACTGAGATCCCAGTGACACTGTCACAGAGCTGAGATAAACTACACCCCACAGTGAGATCCCAGTGACACTGTCACAGAGCTGAGATAAACAACACCCCGCACTGAGATCCCAGTGACACTGTCACAGAGCTGAGATAAACTACACCCCACAGTGAGATCCCAGTGACACTGTCACAGAGCTGAGATAAACTACACCCCACACTGAGATCCCAGTGACACTGTCACAGAGCTGAGATAAACTACACCCCACACTGAGATCCCAGTGACACTGTCACAGAGCTGAGATAAACTACACCCCGCACTGAGATCCCAGTGACACTGTCACAGAGCTGAGATAAACTACACCCCACAGTGAGATCCCAGTGACACTGTCACAGAGCTGAGATAAACTACACCCCACACTGAGATACCACTGACACTGTCACAGAGCTGAGATAAACAACACCCCACAGTGAGATCCCAGTGACACTGTCACAGAGCTGAGATAAACTACACCCCGCAGTGAGATCCCAGTGACACTGTCACAGAGCTGAGATAAACTACACCCCGCACTGAGATCCCAGTGACACTGTCACAGAGCTGAGATAAACTACACCCCGCAGTGAGATCCCAGTGACACTGTCACAGAGCTGAGATAAACTACACCCAACACTGAGATCCCAGTGACACTGTCACAGAGCTGAGATAAACTACACCCCGCAGTGAGATCCCAGTGACACTGTCACAGAGCTGAGATAAACTACACCCCACAGTGAGATCCCAGTGACACTGTCACAGAGCTGAGTTAAACTACACCCCACAGTGAGATCCCAGTGACACTGTCACAGAGCCGAGATAAACTACACCCCACACTGTGTTGCCAGTGACGCTGTCACAGAGCCGAGATAAACTACACCCCACAGTGAGATCCCAGTGACACTGTCACAGAGCTGAGATAAACAACACCCCGCACTGAGATCCCAGTGACACTGTCACAGAGCTGAGATAAACTACACCCCGCAGTGAGATCCCAGTGACACTGTCACAGAGCTGAGATAAACTACACCCCACAGTGAGATCCCAGTGACACTGTCACAGAGCTGAGATAAACTACACCCCGCAGTGAGATCCCAGTGACACTGTCACAGAGCTGAGATAAACTACACCCCACAGTGAGATCCCAGTGACACTGTCACAGAGCAGAGATAAACTACACCCCGCACTGAGATCCCAGTGACACTGTCACAGAGCTGAGATAAACTACACCCAACACTGAGATCCCAGTGACACTGTCACAGAGCTGAGATAAACTATACCCCGCACTGAGATCCCAGTGACACTGTCACAGAGCTGAGATAAACTACACCCAACACTGAGATCCCAGTGACACTGTCACAGAGCAGAGATAAACTACACCCCGCACTGAGATCCCAGTGACACTGTCACAGAGCTGAGATAAACTACACCCAACACTGAGATCCCAGTGACACTGTCACAGAGCTGAGATAAACTACACCCCACAGTGAGATCCCAGTGACACTGTCACAGAGCTGAGATAAACTACACCCCACACAGATATCCCAGTGACACTGTCACAGAGCTGAGATAAACTACACCCCACACTGAGATCCCAGTGACACTGTCACAGAGCTGAGATAAACTACACCCCACACTGAGATCCCAGTGACACTGTCACAGAGCTGAGATAAACTATACCCAACACTGAGATCCCAGTGACACTGTCACAGAGCTGAGATAAACTACACCCCGCACTGAGATCCCAGTGACACTGTCACAGAGCAGAGATAAACTACACCCCACACTGAGATCCCAGTGACACTGTCACAGAGCTGAGATAAACTACACCCCGCACTGAGATCCCAGTGACACTGTCACAGAGCTGAGATAAACTACACCCAACACTGAGATCCCAGTGACACTGTCACAGAGCTGAGATAAACTATACCCAACACTGAGATCCCAGTGACACTGTCACAGAGCTGAGATAAACTATACCCAACACTGAGATCCCAGTGACACTGTCACAGAGCTGAGATAAACTACACCCCACACTGAGATCCCAGTGACACTGTCACAGAGCTGAGATAAACTACACCCCGCAGTGAGATCCCAGTGACACTGTCACAGAGCTGAGATAAACTACACCCCACACTGAGATCCCAGTGACAGTGTCACAGAGCCGAGATAAACTACACCCCACACTGAGATCCCAGTGACACTGTCACAGAGCTGAGATAAACTATACCCAACACTGAGATCCCAGTGACACTGTCACAGAGCTGAGATAAACTACACCCCACACTGAGATCCCAGTGACACTGTCACAGAGCTGAGATAAACTACACCCCGCACTGAGATCCCAGTGACACTGTCACAGAGCTGAGATAAACTATACCCAACACTGAGATCCCAGTGACACTGTCACAGAGCTGAGATAAACTACACCCCACACTGAGATCCCAGTGACACTGTCACAGAGCTGAGATAAACTACACCCCACAGTGAGATCCCAGTGACACTGTCACAGAGCTGAGATAAACTACACCCCACACTGAGATCCCAGTGACACTGTCACAGAGCTGAGATAAACTACACCCCGCAGTGAGATCCCAGTGACACTGTCACAGAGCTGAGATAAACTACACCCCGCAGTGAGATCCCAGTGACGCTGTCACAGAGCCGAGATAAACTACACCCCACAGTGAGATCCCAGTGACACTGTCACAGAGCTGAGATAAACAACACCCCGCACTGAGATCCCAGTGACACTGTCACAGAGCTGAGATAAACTACACCCCACAGTGAGATCCCAGTGACACTGTCACAGAGCTGAGATAAACTACACCCCACACAGAGATCCCAGTGACACTGTCACAGAGCTGAGATAAACTACACCCAACACTGAGATCCCAGTGACACTGTCACAGAGCTGAGATAAACTACACCCCACACTGAGATCCCAGTGACACTGTCACAGAGCAGAGATAAACTACACCCCGCACTGAGATCCCAGTGACACTGTCACAGAGCTGAGATAAACTACACCCCACAGTGAGATCCCAGTGACACTGTCACAGAGCTGAGATAAACTACACCCCGCAGTGAGATCCCAGTGACACTGTCACAGAGCTGAGATAAACTACACCCCACACTGAGATCCCAGTGACACTGTCACAGAGCCGAGATAAACTACACCCCACAGTGAGATCCCAGTGACACTGTCACAGAGCTGAGGTAAACTACACCCCACAGTGAGATCCCAGTGACACTGTCACAGAGCTGAGATAAACTACACCCCACAGTGAGATCCCAGTGACACTGTCACAGAGCTGAGATAAACTACACTCCACACTGAGATCCCAGTGACACTGTCACAGAGCTGAGATAAACTACACCCCACACTGAGATCCCAGTGACACTGTCACAGAGCTGAGATAAACTACACCCCGCAGTGAGATCCCAGTGACACTGTCACAGAGCTGAGATAAACAACACCCCGCACTGAGATCCCAGTGACACTGTCACAGAGCTGAGATAAACTACACCCCACAGTGAGATCCCAGTGACACTGTCACAGAGCTGAGATAAACTACACCCCGCACTGAGATCCCAGTGACACTGTCACAGAGCTGAGATAAACTACACCCCACAGTGAGATCCCAGTGACACTGTCACAGAGCTGAGATAAACTACACCCAACACTGAGATCCCAGTGACACTGTCACAGAGCTGAGATAAACTATACCCCGCACTGACATCCCAGTGACACTGTCACAGAGCTGAGATAAACTACACCCCGCACTGAGATCCCAGTGACACTGTCACAGAGTTGAGATAAACTACACCCCGCAGTGAGATCCCAGTGACACTGTCACAGAGCAGAGATAAACTACACCCCACACTGAGATCCCAGTGACACTGTCACAGAGCTGAGATAAACTACACCCCGCAGTGAGATCCCAGTGACACTGTCACAGAGCTGAGATAAACTACACCCCACACTGAGATCCCAGTGACACTGTCACAGAGCAGAGATAAACTACACCCCACACTGAGATCCCAGTGACACTGTCACAGAGCTGAGATAAACTACACCCCACAGTGAGATCCCAGTGACACTGTCACAGAGCTGAGATAAACTACACACCACACTGAGATCCCAGTGACACTGTCACAGAGCTGAGATAAACTACACCCCGCACTGAGATCCCAGTGACACTGTCACAGAGCTGAGATAAACTACACCCCGCAGTGAGATCCCAGTGACACTGTCACAGAGCTGAGATAAACTACACCCCACACTGAGATCCCAGTGACACTGTCACAGAGCTGAGATAAACTACACCCCACACTGAGATCCCAGTGACACTGTCACAGAGCTGAGATAAACTACACCCCACACTGAGATCCCAGTGACACTGTCACAGAGCTGAGATAAACTACACCCCACACTAAGATCCCAGTGACACTGTCACAGAGCTGAGATAAACTACACCCCACAGTGAGATCCCAGTGACACTGTCACAGAGCTGAGATAAACAACACCCCGCACTGAGATCCCAGTGACACTGTCACAGAGCTGAGATAAACTATACCCAACACTGAGATCCCAGTGACACTGTCACAGAGCTGAGATAAACTACACCCCGCACTGAGATCCCAGTGACACTGTCACAGAGCTGAGATAAACTACACCCCACAGTGAGATCCCAGTGACACTGTTACAGAGCTGAGATAAACTACACCCCGCACTGAGATCCCAGTGACACTGTCACAGAGCTGAGATAAACTACACCCCGCAGTGAGATCCCAGTGACACTGTCACAGAGCAGAGATAAACTACACCCAACACTGAGATCCCAGTGACACTGTCACAGAGCTGAGATAAACTACACCCCACACTGAGATCCCAGTGACACTGTCACAGAGCTGAGATAAACTACACCCAACACTGAGATCCCAGTGACACTGTCACAGAGCTGAGATAAACTACACCCCACACTGAGATCCCAGTGACACTGCCACAGAGCTGAGATAAACTACACCCCGCACTGAGATCCCAGTGACACTGTCACAGAGCTGAGATAAACTACACCCCGCAGTGAGATCCCAGTGACACTGTCGCAGAGCTGAGATAAACTATACCCCGCACTGAGATCCCAGTGACACTGTCACAGAGCTGAGATAAACAACACCCCGCAGTGAGATCCCAGTGACACTGTCACAGAGCTGAGATAAACTACACCCCACACTGAGATCCCAGTGACACTGTCACAGAGCTGAGATAAACTACACCCCGCACTGAGATCCCAGTGACACTGTCACAGAGCTGAGATAAACTACACCCCACACTGAGATCCCAGTGACACTGTCACAGAGCTGAGATAAACTACACCCCGCACTGAGATCCCAGTGACACTGTCACAGAGCTGAGATAAACTACACCCAACACTGAGATCCCAGTGACACTGTCACAGAGCTGAGATAAACTACACCCCACACTGAGATCCCAGTGACACTGTCACAGAGCAGAGATAAACTACACCCCACACTGAGATCCCAGTGACACTGTCACAGAGCTGAGATAAACTACACCCCACACTGAGATCCCAGTGACACTGTCACAGAGCTGAGATAAACTACACCCCGCAGTGAGATCCCAGTGACACTGTCACAGAGCTGAGATAAGCTACACCCCGCACTGAGATCCCAGTGACACTGTCACAGAGCTGAGATAAACAACACCCCGCACTGAGATCCCAGTGACACTGTCACAGAGCTGAGATAAACTATACCCAACACTGAGATCCCAGTGACACTGTCACAGAGCTGAGATAAACTATACCCAACACTGAGATCCCAGTGACACTGTCACAGAGCTGAGATAAACTACACCCCACAGTGAGATCCCAGTGACACTGTCACAGAGCTGAGATAAACTACACCCTGCACTGAGATCCCAGTGACACTGTCACAGAGCTGAGATAAACTACACCCAACACTGAGATCCCAGTGACACTGTCACAGAGCTGAGATAAACTACACCCCGCACTGAGATCCCAGTGACACTGTCACAGAGCTGAGATAAACTACACCCCGCACTGAGATCCCAGTGACACTGTCACAGAGCTGAGATAAACTACACCCCACAGTGAGATCCCAGTGACACTGTCACAGAGCTGAGATAAACTACACCCCACACTGAGATCCCAGTGACACTGTCACAGAGCTGAGATAAACTACACCCCGCACTGAGATCCCAGTGACACTGTCACAGAGCTGAGATAAACTACACCCCACACTGAGATCCCAGTGACACTGTCACAGAGCTGAGATAAACTACACCCCGCAGTGAGATCCCAGTGACACTGTCACAGAGCTGAGATAAACTACACCCCACACTGAGATCCCAGTGACACTGTCACAGAGCTGAGATAAACTACACCCAACACTGAGATCCCAGTGACACTGTCACAGAGCTGAGATAAACTACACCCCACAGTGAGATCCCAGTGACACTGTCACAGAGCTGAGATAAACTACACCCCACAGTGAGATCCCAGTGACACTGTCACAGAGCTGAGATAAACTACACCCCACAGTGAGATCCCAGTGACACTGTCACAGAGCTGAGATAAACTACACCCCGCAGTGAGATCCCAGTGACACTGTCACAGAGCTGAGATAAACTACACCCAACACTGAGATCCCAGTGACACTGTCACAGAGCTGAGATAAACTACACCCCACACTGAGATCCCAGTGACACTGTCACAGAGCTGAGATAAACTACACCCCACACTGAGATCCCAGTGACACTGTCACAGAGCTGAGATAAACTACACCCCACAGTGAGATCCCAGTGACACTGTCACAGAGCTGAGATAAACTACACCCAACACTGAGATCCCAGTGACACTGTCACAGAGCTGAGATAAACTACACCCCACACTGAGATCCCAGTGACACTGCCACAGAGCTGAGATAAACTACACCCCGCACTGAGATCCCAGTGACACTGTCACAGAGCTGAGATAAACTACACCCCGCAGTGAGATCCCAGTGACACTGTCACAGAGCTGAGATAAACTACACCCCACACTGAGATCCCAGTGACACTGTCACAGAGCTGAGATAAACAACACCCCGCAGTGAGATCCCAGTGACACTGTCACAGAGCTGAGATAAACTACACCCCACACTGAGATCCCAGTGACACTGTCACAGAGCTGAGATAAACTACACCCCGCACTGAGATCCCAGTGACACTGTCACAGAGCTGAGATAAACTACACCCCACACTGAGATCCCAGTGACACTGTCACAGAGCTGAGATAAACTACACCCCGCACTGAGATCCCAGTGACACTGTCACAGAGCTGAGATAAACTACACCCCACACTGAGATCCCAGTGACACTGTCACAGAGCCGAGATAAACTACACCCCACACTGAGATCCCAGTGACACTGTCACAGAGCTGAGATAAACTACACCCAACACTGAGATCCCAGTGACACTGTCACAGAGCCGAGATAAACTACACCCCACACTGAGATCCCAGTGACACTGTCACAGAGCTGAGATAAACTACACCCCACACTGAGATCCCAGTGACACTGTCACAGAGCTGAGATAAACTACACCCCACACTGAGATCCCAGTGACACTGTCACAGAGCTGAGATAAACTACACCCCACAGTGAGATCCCAGTGACACTGTCACAGAGCTGAGATAAACTACACCCCGCACTGAGATCCCAGTGACACTGTCACAGAGCTGAGATAAACTACACCCCACAGTGAGATCCCAGTGACACTGTCACAGAGCTGAGATAAACAACACCCCACACTGAGATCCCAGTGACACTGTCACAGAGCTGAGATAAACTACACCCAACACTGAGATCCCAGTGACACTGTCACAGAGCTGAGATAAACTACACCCCGCACTGAGATCCCAGTGACACTGTCACAGAGCTGAGATAAACTACACCCCACAGTGAGATCCCAGTGACACTGTCACAGAGCTGAGATAAACTACACCCCACAGTGAGATCCCAGTGACACTGTCACAGAGCTGAGATAAACTACACCCCACAGTGAGATCCCAGTGACACTGTCACAGAGCTGAGATAAACAACACCCCACACTGAGATCCCAGTGACACTGTCACAGAGCTGAGATAAACAACACCCCACACTGAGATCCCAGTGACACTGTCACAGAGCTGAGATAAACAACACCCCACACTGAGATCCCAGTGACACTGTCACAGAGCTGAGATAAACTACACCCCACAGTGAGATCCCAGTGACACTGTCACAGAGCTGAGATAAACTACACCCCACAGTGAGATCCCAGTGACACTGTCACAGAGCTGAGATAAACTACACCCCACAGTGAGATCCCAGTGACACTGTCACAGAGCTGAGATAAACAACACCCCACACTGAGATCCCAGTGACACTGTCACAGAGCTGAGATAAACAACACCCCACACTGAGATCCCAGTGACACTGTCACAGAGCTGAGATAAACTACACCCAACACTGAGATCCCAGTGACACTGTCACAGAGCCGAGATAAACTACACCCCACAGTGAGATCCCAGTGACACTGTCACAGAGCAGAGATAAACAACACCCCACAGTGAGATCCCAGTGACACTGTCACAGAGCTGAGATAAACTACACCCAACACTGAGATCCCAGTGACACTGTCACAGAGCTGAGATAAACTACACCCCACAGTGAGATCCCAGTGACACTGTCACAGAGCTGAGATAAACAAACCCCGCAGTGAGATCCCAGTGACACTGTCACAGAGCTGAGAAAAACTACACACCACACTGAGATCCCAGTGACACTGTCACAGAGCTGAGATAAACTACACCCCACACTGAGATCCCAGTGACACTGTCACAGAGCTGAGATAAACTATACCCAACACTGAGATCCCAGTGACACTGTCACAGAGCAGAGATAAACTACACCCCACAGTGAGATCCCAGTGACACTGTCACAGAGCAGAGATAAACTACACCCCACACTGAGATCCCAGTGACACTGTCACAGAGTTGAGATAAACTACACCCCACACTGAGATCCCAGTGACACTGTCACAGAGCTGAGATAAACTACACAGCACACTGAGATCCCAGTGACACTGTCACAGAGCTGAGATAAACTACACCCCGCAGTGAGATCCCAGTGACACTGTCACAGAGCTGAGATAAACTACACCCCGCAGTGAGATCCCAGTGACACTGTCACAGAGCAGAGATAAACTACACACCACACTGAGATCCCAGTGACACTGTCACAGAGCAGAGATAAACTACACACCACACTGAGATCCCAGTGACACTGTCACAGAGCAGAGATAAACTACACCCCACACTGAGATCCCAGTGACACTGTCACAGAGCTGAGATAAACTACACCCAACACTGAGATCCCAGTGACACTGTCACAGAGCTGAGATAAACTACACCCCGCACTGAGATCCCAGTGACACTGTCACAGAGCTGAGATAAACTACACCCCACACTGAGATCCCAGTGACACTGTCACAGAGCTGAGATAAACTACACCCCGCAGTGAGATCCCAGTGACACTGTCACAGAGCTGAGATAAACTACACCCCACACTGAGATCCCAGTGACACTGTCACAGAGCCGAGATAAACTACACCCCGCAGTGAGATCCCAGTGACACTGTCACAGAGCCGAGATAAACTAAACCCCGCAGTGAGATCCCAGTGACACTGTCACAGAGCTGAGATAAACTACACCCCACAGTGAGATCCCAGTGACACTGTCACAGAGCTGAGATAAACTACACCCCACAGTGAGATCCCAGTGACACTGTCACAGAGCTGAGATAAACTACACCCCGCAGTGAGATCCCAGCGACACTGTCACAGAGCTGAGATAAACTACACCCCACACTGAGATCCCAGTGACACTGTCACAGAGCTGAGATAAACTACACCCCGCAGTGAGATCCCAGTGACACTGTCACAGAGCTGAGATAAACTACACCCCGCAGTGAGATCCCAGTGACACTGTCACAGAGCTGAGATAAACTACACCCCACAGTGAGATCCCAGTGACACTGTCACAGAGCTGAGATAAACTACACCCCACAGTGAGATCCCAGTGACACTGTCACAGAGCTGAGATAAACTACACCCCGCAGTGAGATCCCAGCGACACTGTCACAGAGCTGAGATAAACTACACCCCACAGTGAGATACCAGTGACACTGTCACAGAGCTGAGATAAGCTACACCCCGCACTGAGATCCCAGTGACACTGTCACAGAGCTGAGATAAACTACACCCCACACTGAGATCCCAGTGACACTGTCACAGAGCTGAGATAAACTACACCCCACAGTGAGATCCCAGTGACACTGTCACAGAGCTGAGATAAACTACACCCCACAGTGAGATCCCAGTGACACTGTCACAGAGCTGAGATAAACTACACCCAACACTGAGATCCCAGTGACACTGTCACAGAGCTGAGATAAGCTACACCCCGCACTGAGATCCCAGTGACACTGTCACAGAGCTGAGATAAACTACACCCCGCAGTGAGATCCCAGTGACACTGTCACAGAGCTGAGATAAGCTACACCCCGCACTGAGATCCCAGTGACACTGCCACAGAGCTGAGATAAACTACACCCCGCACTGAGATCCCAGTGACACTGTCACAGAGCTGAGATAAACTACACCCCGCAGTGAGATCCCAGTGACACTGTCACAGAGCCGAGATAAACTACACCCCGCACTGAGATCCCAGTGACACTGTCACAGAGCTGAGATAAACTACACCCCGCACTGAGATCCCAGTGACACTGTCACAGAGCCGAGATAAACTACACCCCGCACTGAGATCCCAGTGACACTGTCACAGAGCTGAGATAAACTACACCCCGCACTGAGATCCCAGTGACACTGCCACAGAGCAGAGATAAACTACACCCCACAGTGAGATCCCAGTGACACTGTCACAGAGCTGAGATAAGCTACACCCCGCACTGAGATCCCAGTGACACTGCCACAGAGCAGAGATAAACTACACCCCGCAGTGAGATCCCAGTGACACTGTCACAGAGCTGAGATAAACTACACCCAACACTGAGATCCCAGTGACACTGCCACAGAGCAGAGATAAACTACACCCCACAGTGAGATCCCAGTGACACTGTCACAGAGCTGAGATAAGCTACACCCCGCACTGAGATTCCAGTGACACTGCCACAGAGCAGAGATAAACTACACCCCGCACTGAGATCCCAGTGACACTGTCACAGAGCTGAGATAAACTACACCCCACACTGAGATCCCAGTGACACTGTCACAGAGCTGAGATAAACTACACCCAACACTGAGATCCCAGTGACACTGTCACAGAGCTGAGATAAACTACACCCCACACTGAGATCCCAGTGACACTGTCACAGAGCTGAGATAAACTACACCCAACACTGAGATCCCAGTGACACTGTCACAGAGCCGAGATAAACTACACCCCACAGTGAGATCCCAGTGACACTGTCACAGAGCTGAGATAAACAACACCCTGCACTGAGATCCCAGTGACACTGTCACAGAGCTGAGATAAACTACACCCCGCACTGAGATCCCAGTGACACTGTCACAGAGCTGAGATAAACTACACCCCACACTGAGATCCCAGTGACACTGTCACAGAGCTGAGATAAACTACACCCCACACTGAGATCCCAGTGACACTGTCACAGAGCTGAGATAAACAACACCCCACACTGAGAGCCCAGTGACACTGTCACAGAGCCGAGATAAACTACACCCCGCAGTGAGATCCCAGTGACACTGTCACAGAGCTGAGATAAACTACACCCCACACTGAGATCCCAGTGACACTGTCACAGAGCTGAGATAAACTACACCCAACACTGAGATCCCAGTGACACTGTCACAGAGCCGAGATAAACTACACACCACACTGAGATCCCAGTGACACTGTCACAGAGCTGAGATAAGCTACACCCCACACTGAGATCCCAGTGACACTGTCACAGAGCTGAGATAAACTACACCCCGGACTGAGATCCCAGTGACACTGTCACAGAGCTGAGATAAACTACACCCCGCAGTGAGATCCCAGTGACACTGTCACAGAGCTGAGATAAACTACACCCCGCACTGAGATCCCAGTGACACTGTCACAGAGCCGAGATAAACTACACCCCGCACTGAGATCCCAGTGACACTGTCACAGAGCTGAGATAAACTACACCCCGCACTGAGATCCCAGTGACACTGCCACAGAGCAGAGATAAATTACACCCCGCAGTGAGATCCCAGTGACACTGTCACAGAGCTGAGATAAACTACACCCAACACTGAGATCCCAGTGACACTGCCACAGAGCAGAGATAAACTACACCCCACAGTGAGATCCCAGTGACACTGTCACAGAGCTGAGATAAGCTACACCCCGCACTGAGATCCCAGTGACACTGCCACAGAGCAGAGATAAACTACACCCCACACTGAGATCCCAGTGACACTGTCACAGAGCTGAGATAAACTACACCCCACACTGAGATCCCAGTGACACTGTCACAGAGCTGAGATAAACTACACCCAACACTGAGATCCCAGTGACACTGTCACAGAGCTGAGATAAACTACACCCCACACTGAGATCCCAGTGACACTGTCACAGAGCTGAGATAAACTACACCCAACACTGAGATCCCAGTGACACTGTCACAGAGCCGAGATAAACTACACCCCACAGTGAGATCCCAGTGACACTGTCACAGAGCTGAGATAAACTACACCCCGCACTGAGATCCCAGTGACACTGTCACAGAGCTGAGAAAAACTACACCCCACACTGAGATCCCAGTGACACTGTCACAGAGCTGAGATAAACAACACCCCGCAGTGAGATCCCAGTGACACTGTCACAGAGCTGAGATAAACTACACCCAACACTGAGATCCCAGTGACACTGTCACAGAGCTGAGATAAACTACACCCCACACTGAGATCCCAGTGACACTGTCACAGAGCTGAGATAAACTACACCCCGCAGTGAGATCCCAGTGACACTGTCACAGAGCTGAGATAAACTACACCCCGCACTGAGATCCCAGTGACACTGTCACAGAGCCGAGATAAACTACACCCCGCACTGAGATCCCAGTGACACTGTCACAGAGCTGAGATAAACTACACCCCACACTGAGATCCCAGTGACACTGTCACAGAGCTGAGATAAACTACACCCCGCAGTGAGATCCCAGTGACACTGTCACAGAGCTGAGATAAACTACACCCCGCAGTGAGATCCCAGTGACACTGTCACAGAGCTGAGATAAACTACACCCCGCAGTGAGATCCCAGTGACACTGTCACAGAGCTGAGATAAACTACACCCCGCACTGAGATCCCAGTGACACTGTCACAGAGCTGAGATAAACTACACCCCACAGTGAGATCCCAGTGACACTGTCACAGAGCTGAGATAAACTACACCCCGCACTGAGATCCCAGTGACACTGTCACAGAGCTGAGATAAACTACACCCCACAGTGAGATCCCAGTGACACTGTCACAGAGCTGAGATAAACTACACCCCGCACTGAGATCCCAGTGACACTGTCACAGAGCCGAGATAAACTACACCCCGCACTGAGATCCCAGTGACACTGTCACAGAGCTGAGATAAACTACACCCCGCAGTGAGATCCCAGTGACACTGTCACAGAGCTGAGATAAACTACACCCCGCACTGAGATCCCAGTGACACTGTCACAGAGCTGAGATAAACTACACCCCACACTGAGATCCCAGTGACACTGTCACAGAGCTGAGATAAACTACACCCCGCAGTGAGATCCCAGTGACACTGTCACAGAGCTGAGATAAACTACACACCACACTGAGATCCCAGTGACACTGTCACAGAGCTGAGATAAACTACACCCCACAGTGAGATCCCAGTGACACTGTCACAGAGCTGAGATAAACTACACCCCACAGTGAGATCCCAGTGACACTGTCACAGAGCTGAGATAAACTACACCCCACAGTGAGATCCCAGTGACACTGTCACAGAGCTGAGATAAACTACACCCCGCACTGAGATCCCAGTGACACTGTCACAGAGCTGAGATAAACTACACCCCACACTGAGATCCCAGTGACACTGTCACAGAGCTGAGATAAACTACACCCCACACTGAGATCCCAGTGACACTGTCACAGAGCTGAGATAAACTACACCCCACAGTGAGATCCCAGTGACACTGTCACAGAGCTGAGATAATCTACATCGCACAGTGAGATCCCAGTGACACTGTCACAGAGCTGAGATAAACTACACCCCACAGTGAGATCCCAGTGACACTGTCACAGAGCTGAGATAAACTACACCCCGCACTGAGATCCCAGTGACACTGTCACAGAGCTGAGATAAACTACACCCCACACTGAGATCCCAGTGACACTGTCACAGAGCTGAGATAAGCTACACCCCGCACTGAGATCCCAGTGACACTGTCACAGAGCTGAGATAAACTACACCCCGCAGTGAGATCCCAGTGACACTGTCACAGAGCTGAGATAAACTACACCCAACACTGAGATCCCAGTGACACTGTCACAGAGCTGAGATAAACTACACCCCGCAGTGAGATCCCAGTGACACTGTCACAGAGCTGAGATAAACTACACCCCGCACTGAGATCCCAGTGACACTGTCACAGAGCTGAGATAAACTACACCCCACAGTGAGATCCCAGTGACACTGTCACAGAGCTGAGATAAACTCCACCCCGCAGTGAGATCCCAGTGACACTGTCACAGAGCTGAGATAAACTACACCCAACACTGAGATCCCAGTGACACTGTCACAGAGCTGAGATAAACTACACCCCGCACTGAGATCCCAGTGACACTGTCACAGAGCTGAGATAAACTACACCCCGCACTGAGATCCCAGTGACACTGTCACAGAGCTGAGATAAACTACACCCCACAGTGAGATCCCAGTGACACTGTCACAGAGCTGAGATAAACTACACCCAACACTGAGATCCCAGTGACACTGTCACAGAGCTGAGATAAACTACACCCCACAGTGAGATCCCAGTGACACTGTCACAGAGCTGAGATAAACTACACCCAACACTGAGATCCCAGTGACACTGTCACAGAGCTGAGATAAACTACACCCCACACTGAGATCCCAGTGACACTGTCACAGAGCTGAGATAAACTACACCCAACACTGAGATCCCAGTGACACTGTCACAGAGCCGAGATAAACTACACCCCACAGTGAGATCCCAGTGACACTGTCACAGAGCTGAGATAAACTACACCCCGCACTGAGATCCCAGTGACACTGTCACAGAGCTGAGATAAACTACACCCCACACTGAGATCCCAGTGACACTGTCACAGAGCTGAGATAAACTACACCCCGCAGTGAGATCCCAGTGACACTGTCACAGAGCTGAGATAAACTACACCCAACACTGAGATCCCAGTGACACTGTCACAGAGCTGAGATAAACTACACCCCGCAGTGAGATCCCAGTGACACTGTCACAGAGCTGAGATAAACTACACCCCGCAGTGAGATCCCAGTGACACTGTCACAGAGCTGAGATAAACTACACCCCGCAGTGAGATCCCAGTGACACTGTCACAGAGCTGAGATAAACTACACCCCGCAGTGAGATCCCAGTGACACTGTCACAGAGCTGAGATAAACTACACCCCGCACTGAGATCCCAGTGACACTGTCACAGAGCTGAGATAAACTACACCCCACAGTGAGATCCCAGTGACACTGTCACAGAGCTGAGATAAACTACACCCCGCACTGAGATCCCAGTGACACTGTCACAGAGCTGAGATAAACTACACCCCACAGTGAGATCCCAGTGACACTGTCACAGAGCTGAGATAAACTACACCCCGCACTGAGATCCCAGTGACACTGTCACAGAGCCGAGATAAACTACACCCAACACTGAGATCCCAGTGACACTGTCACAGAGCTGAGATAAACTACACCCCACAGTGAGATCCCAGTGACACTGTCACAGAGCTGAGATAAACTACACCCCACAGTGAGATCCCAGTGACACTGTCACAGAGCTGAGATAAACTACACCCAACACTGAGATCCCAGTGACACTGTCACAGAGCTGAGATAAACTACACCCCACAGTGAGATCCCAGTGACACTGTCACAGAGCTGAGATAAACTACACCCAACACTGAGATCCCAGTGACACTGTCACAGAGCTGAGATAAACTACACCCCACACTGAGATCCCAGTGACACTGTCACAGAGCTGAGATAAACTACACCCCGCAGTGAGATCCCAGTGACACTGTCACAGAGCTGAGATAAACTACACCCCGCACTGGGATCCCAGTGACACTGTCACAGAGCTGAGATAAACTACACCCCGCACTGAGATCCCAGTGACACTGTCTGTGAAATAAAAACAAATGGATAAACCATAACATGCTTGCCTCCAACACATGTCTGGCTCCCTTCTCCATTTAGCAGCTGGCCCTTGTGGCTGTGCCCAGAATATAAAGAGGCTGCTCAGCTGGTTCCAATGAAATGTTAGCTGAACGACAGCTGACCTTAAGCACAGTCCTCCAGCAAACTGCTCTCCCCGCTAAGCAGCAACCAGCCAACAGCAAGTGGCTCCACATTCACTCAGCAGAACCTTATATTTGTTGAGAGCACCTTCCATGGCCTTGGGGAATCCCAAAGCACTCTACCGATAACAAAGTACTTTCTCAAAGGCAGCGTCCATGGTCACATTGGAAAGGTGGCAGCCAGGTTGCAAACAGTAAGACTCTTCAACAGCACTGTGATAATGACCAGGTAACCTGATCAGATCCTATGAACTGCTCTGGAGGAGTGACAAGGAGCCATGTACGTGACATCTTACAGCGACAATCCCACATAACAAGACACCGGCACACGTCAACACCACCTACACACTCTAACTGCTCTCCGGTGTACAAAATCAATCTAGGTGAGATGATAAAATTGCTTTTTTGAGATTCTCTCTCCGACTCTGTCTGTTGTTGTCTGGGAGATATTCACTCTTCCTCATTCTCCCACTGGCACTGTCTGTTGTTGTCTGGGAAACTCTCTCTCCCACTGGCACTGTCTGTTGTTGTCTGGGAAACTCTCTCTCTCACTGGTGCTGTCTGTTGTTGTCTGGGAGACTCTCTCTCTCGCTGAGACACACTCTCTCTCTCACTGGTGCTGTCTGTTGTTGTCTGGGAAACTCTCTCTCTCACCGGCACTGTCTGTTGTTGTCTGGGAAACTCTCTCTCACCGGCACTGTCTGTTGTTGTCTGGGAGACTCTCTCTCTCGCTGAGACTCTCTCTCTCTCTCACTGGCGCTGTCTGTTGTTGTCTGGGAGACTCTCTCTCTCACTGAGACACTCTCTCTCTCTCTCTCTCACCGGCACTGTCTGTTGTTGTCTGGGAAACTCTCTCTCTCACTGAGACACTCTCCCTCTCTCACTGGTGCTGTCTGTTGTTGTCTGGGAGACTCTCTCTCTCTCACTGGTGCTGTCTGTTGTTGTCTGGGAGACTCTCTCTCTCTCCCTCACTGGCACTGTCTGTTGTTGTCTGGGAGACTCTCTCTCTCACTGGTGCTGTCTGTTGTTGTCTGGGAGACTCTCTCTCTCACTGGCGCTGTCTGTTGTTGTCTGGGAGACTCTCTCTCACTGGTGCTGTCTGTTGTTGTCTGGGAGACTCTCTCTCTCACTGGCGCTGTCTGTTGTTGTCTGGGAGACTCTTTCTCTCCCTCACTGGCACAGTCTGTTGTTGTCTGGGAGACTCACTCTCTCTCTCTCTCTCACCGGCACCGTCTGTTGATGTCTGGGAGACTTTCTCTCTCTCTCTCTCACTGGTGCTGTCTGTTGATGTCTGGGAGACTCTCTCTCTTTCTCTCACCGGCACTGTCTGTTGTTGTCTGGGAGACTCTCTCTCTCTCAAACTAACGTGTCTGTTGTGTCTGGGAGACTCTCTCTCTCTCACCGGCACTGTCTCTTCTTGTCTAGGAGACTCTCTCTCTCTCACTGATGCTGTCTGTTGTTGTCTGGGAGACTCTCTCTCTCACTGGTGCTGTCTGTTGTTGTCTGGGAGACTCTCTCTCTCACTGGTGCTGTCCATTGTTGTCTGGGAGACTTTCTCTCTCTCACCGGCACTGTCTGTTGTTGTCTAGGAGACTCTCTCTCTCTCTCTCTCTCACTGAGACACTCTCTCTCTCTCTCTCACTGGTGCTGTCCGTTGTTGTCTGAGACACTCTCTCTCTCTCACCGGCACTGTCTGTTGTTGTCTGGGAGACTCTCTCTCTCTCTCTCACTGAGACACTCTCTCTCTCTCTCTCTCTCACCGGCACTGTGTTGTTGTTGTCTGGGAGGCTCTCTCTCTCTCTTTCACTGGCACTGTCTGTTGTTGTCTGGGAGACTCTCTGTCTCTCACTGAGACACTCTCTCTCTCTCTCTCACCGGCACTGTCTGTTGTCTGGGAGGCTCTCTCTCTCTCTCACTGGCACTGTCTGTTGTTGTCTGGGAGGCTCTCTCTCTCTCACTGAGACACACACACTCTCTCTCTCTCACTGGTGCTGTCTGTTGTTGTCTGGGAGGCTCTCTCTCTCTCTCACTGGTGCTGTCTGTTGTTGTCTGGGAGACTCTCTGTCTCTCACTGAGACACTCTCTCTCTCTCTCTCACCGGCACTGTCTGTTGTCTGGGAGGCTCTCTCTCTCTCTCACTGGCACTGTCTGTTGTTGTCTGGGAGACTCTCTCTCTCACTGAGACACTCTCTCTCTCTCACTGGTGCTGTGTGTTGTTGTCTGGGAGGCTCTCTCTCTCACTGAGACACTCTCTCTCTCTCACTGGTGCTGTGTGTTGTTGTCTGGGAGACTCTCTCTCTCACTGAGACACACACACTCTCTCTCTCTCACTGGTGCTGTCTGTTGTTGTCTGGGAGGCTCTCTCTCTCTCTCACTGGTGCTGTCTGTTGTTGTCTGGGAGACTCTCTCTCTCACTGAGACACTCTCTCTCTCTCTCTCTCTCACTGGTGCTGTCTGTCGTTGTCTGGGAGACTCTCTCTCTCTCTCTCACTGAGACACTCTCTCTCTCTCACTGGTGCTGTGTGTTGTCTGGGAGGCTCTCTCTCTCTCACTGAGACACACACACTCTCTCTCTCTCTCTCTCTCTCTCTCTCACTGGTGCTGTCTGTTGTTGTCTGGGAGACTCTCTCTCTCACTGGTGCTGTCCGTTGTTGTCTGGGAGACTCTCTCTCTCTCACCGGCACTGTCTGTTGTTGTCTAGGAGACTCTCTCTCTCTCTCTCTCTCACTGAGACACTCTCTCTCTCTCTCTCACTGGTGCTGTCCGTTGTTGTCTGGGAGACTCTCTCTCTCTCACCGGCACTGTCTGTTGTTGTCTGGGAGACTCTCTCTCTCTCTCTCACTGAGACACTCTCTCTCTCTCTCTCTCTCTGGTGCTGTGTTGTTGTTGTCTGGGAGACTCTCTCTCTCTCTCACCGGCACTGTGTTGTTGTTGTCTGGGAGGCTCTCTCTCTCTCTTTCACTGGCACTGTCTGTTGTTGTCTGGGAGACTCTCTGTCTCTCACTGAGACACTCTCTCTCTCTCTCTCACCGGCACTGTCTGTTGTCTGGGAGGCTCTCTCTCTCTCTCACTGGCACTGTCTGTTGTTGTCTGGGAGACTCTCTCTCTCACTGAGACACTCTCTCTCTCTCACTGGTGCTGTGTGTTGTTGTCTGGGAGGCTCTCTCTCTCTCACTGAGACACACACACTCTCTCTCTCTCACTGGTGCTGTCTGTTGTTGTCTGGGAGGCTCTCTCTCTCTCTCACTGGTGCTGTCTGTTGTTGTCTGGGAGACTCTCTCTCTCACTGGTGTTGTCTGTCGTTGTCTGGGAGACTCTCTCTCTCACTGAGACACTCTCTCTCTCTCTCTCTCTCACTGGTGCTGTCTGTCGTTGTCTGGGAGACTCTCTCTCTCTCTCTCACTGAGACACTCTCTCTCTCTCACTGGTGCTGTGTGTTGTCTGGGAGGCTCTCTCTCTCTCACTGAGACACACACACTCTCTCTCTCTCTCTCTCTCTCTCTCTCACTGGTGCTGTGTGTTGTTGTCTGGGAGACTCTCTCTCTCTCACCGGCACTGTGTGTTGTTGTCTGGGAGGCTCTCTCTCTCTCTCTCTCTCTCTCTCTCTCTCATCGGCACTGTCTGTTGTTGTCTGGGAGACTCTCTCTCTCACTGAGACACACACTCTCTCTCGCTCTCTCTCTCACTGGTGCTGTCTGTTGTCTGGGAGACTCTCTCTCTCTCTCTCTCACTGGTGCTGTCTGTTGTTGTCTGGGAGACTCTCTCTCTCTCACTGAGACACACACTCTCTCTCTCTCTCTCTCTCACTGGTGCTGTCTGTTGTCTGGGAGGCTCTCTCTCTCTCTCACCGGCACTGTGTGTTGTTGTCTGGGAGACTCTCTCTCTCTCACTGAGACACTCTCTCTCTCTCTCTCTCACTGGCGCTGTCTGTTGTCTAGAAGACTCTCTCTCTCTCTCTCACTGGTGCTGTCTGTTGTTGTCTGGGAGGCTCTCTCTCTCTCTCTCACTGGCACTGTCTGTTGTTGTCTGGGAGGCTCTCTCTCTCTCTCACTGGCACTGTCTGTTGTTGTCTGGGAGACTCTCTCTCTCTCACTGAGACACTCTCTCTCTCTCTCTCACTGGCACTGTCTGTTGTTGTCTGGGAGACTCTCTCTCTCTCACCGGCACTGTCTGTTGTTGTCTGGGAGACTCTCTCTCTCTCTCACTGAGACACTCTCTCTCTCTCTCTCTCACTGGCACTGTGTGTTGTTGTCTGGGAGGCTCTCTCTCTCTCTCTCACTGGCACTGTCTGTTGTTGTCTAGGAGACGCTCTGAGTCTCACTGAGACACTCTCTCTCTCTCTCTCTCACCGGCACTGTCTGTTGTTGTCTGGGAGACTCTCTCTCTCTCACTGAGACACTCTCTCTCTCACTGGCACTGTCTGTTGTTGTCTAGGAGACTCTCTCTCTCTCTCTCTCTCTCACTGAGACACACTCTCTCTCTCTCTCTCACTGGTGCTGTCTGTTGTTGCCTGGGAGGCTCTCTCTCTCACTGGCGCTGCCTGTTGTTGCCTGGGAGACTCTCTCTCTCACTGAGTCTCTCTCTCTCTCTCACCGGCACTGTGTGTTGTTGTCTGGGAGGCTCTCTCTCTCTCTATCACTGGCACTGTCTGTTGTCCGAGAGGCTCTCTCTCTCTCTCTCTCACTGGCACTGTCTGTTGTTGTCTGGGAGGCTCTCTCTCTCTCTCTCTCACTGGCACTGTGTTGTTGTCTGGGAGACTCACTCTCTCACTGAGACACTCTCTCTCACTGGTGCTGTCTGTTGTTGTCTGGGAGACTCTCTCTCTCTCACTGGTGCTGTCTGTTGTTGTCTGGGAGACTCTCTCTCTCTCTCTCACTGGCACTGTGTTGTCTGGGAGACTCACTCTCTCACTGAGACACTCTCTCTCACTGGTGCTGTCTGTTGTTGTCTGGGAGACTCTCTCTCTCACTGAGACACTCTCTCTCTCTCACTGGTGCTGTCTGTTGTTGTCTGGGAGACTCATTCTCTCACCAGCACTGTCTGTTGTTGTCTGGGAAACTCTCTCTCTCACTGAGACACTCTCTCTCTCTCACTGGTGCTGTCTGTTGTTGTCTGGGAGACTCTCTCTCTCTCACCGGCACTGTCTGTTGTTGTCTGGGAGACTCTCTCTCTCTCACTGAGACACACTCTCTCTCTCTCACTGGTGCTGTGTTGTTGTTGTCTGGGAGACTCTCTCTCTCTCTCACCGGCACTGTCTGTTGTTGTCTGGGAGACTCTCTCTCTCTCTCTCTCTCACTGGCACTGTCTGTTGTTGTCTGGAAGACTCTCTCTCTCTCACTGGCACTGTCTGTTGTTGTCTGGGAGACTCTCTCTCTCCCTCAGTGGCACTGTCTGTTGTTGTCTGGGAGACTCACTCTCTCACTGAGACACTCTCTCTCTCTCTCTCTCACTGGTGCTGTCCGTTGTTGTCTGGGAGACTCTCTCTCTCCCTCAGTGGCACTGTCTGTTGTTGTCTGGGAGGCTCTCTCTCTCTCTCTCACTGGCACTGTCTGTTGTTGTCTGGGAGACTCACTCTCTCACTGAGACACTCTCTCTCTCTGTCTCTCACTGGTGCTGTCTGTTGTTCCTGGGAGACTCTCTCTCTCTCACACTGACGTGTCTGTTGTGTCTGGGAGACTCTCTCTCTCTCACCGGCACTGTCTCTTCTTGTCTAGGAGACTCTCTCTCTCTCACTGATGCTGTCTGTTATTGTCTAGGAGACTCTCTCTCTCACTGGTGCTGTCTGTTGTTGTCTGGGAGACTCTCTCTCTCACTGGCACTGTGTTGTTGTCCTGGAGTCTCTCTCTCTCTCACTGGTTTGTCTGTTGTTGTCTGGGAGACTCTCTCTCTCACTGGCACTGTGTTGTTGTCCTGGAGTCTCTCTCTCTCTCACTGGTGCTGTCTGTTGTTGTCTGGGAGACTCACTCTCTCACTGAGACACTCTCTCTCTCTCACTGGTGCTGTCTGTTGTTGTCTGGGAGACTCTCTCTCTCTCACTGACGTGTCTGTTGTTGTCTGGGAGACTCATTCTCTCACCAGCACTGTCTGTTGTTGTCTGGGAAACTCTCTCTCTCACTGAGACACTCTCTCTCTCTCACTGGTGCTGTCTGTTGTTGTCTGGGAGACTCTCTCTCTCTCACTGAGACACACTCTCTCTCTCTCTCACCGGCACTGTCTGTTGTTGTCTGGAAGACTCTCTCTCTCTCACTGGCACTGTCTGTTGTTGTCTGGGAGACTCTCTCTCTCCCTCAGTGGCACTGTCTGTTGTTGTCTGGGAGACTCTCTCTCTCTCTCTCACCGGCACTGTCTGTTGTTGTCTGGGAGACTCACTCTCTCACTGAGACACTCTCTCTCTCTCTCTCTCACTGGTGCTGTCTGTTGTTCCTGGGAGACTCTCTCTCTCTCACACTGACGTGTCTGTTGTATCTGGGAGACTCTCTCTCTCTCACCGGCACTGTCTCTTCTTGTCTAGGAGACTCTCTCTCTCACTGGTGCTGTCTGTTGTTGTCTGGGAGACTCTCTCTCTCACTGGCACTGTGTTGTTGTCCTGGAGTCTCTCTCTCTCTCACTGGTTTGTCTGTTGTTGTCTGGGGGACTCTCTCTCTCACTGGTTTGTCTGTTGTTGTCTGGGAGACTCTCTCTCTCACTGGCACTGTGTTGTTGTCCTGGAGTCTCTCTCTCTCTCACTGGTGCTGTCTGTTGTTGTCTGGGAGACTCTCTCTCTCACTGGTGCTGTCTGTTGTTGTCTGGGAGACTCTCTCTCTCACTGGCACTGTGTTGTTGTCCTGGAGTCTCTCTCTCTCTCACTGATGCTGTCTGTTATTGTCTAGGAGACTCTCTCTCTCACTGGTGCTGTCTGTTGTTGTCTGGGAGACTCTCTCTCTCACTGGCACTGTGTTGTTGTCCTGGAGTCTCTCTCCTTCTCTCACTGGTGCTGTCTGTTGTTGTCTGGGAGACTCTCTCTCTCACTGAGACACTCTCTCTCTCTCTCACTGGCGCTGTCTGTTGTTGTCTGGGAGACTCTCTCTCTCACTGGTGCTGTCTGTTGTTGTCTGGGAGACTCTCTCTCTCACTGGCACTGTGTTGTTGTCCTGGAGTCTCTCTCTCTCTCACTGGTGCTGTCTGTTGTTGTCTGGGAGACTCATTCTCTCACCGGCACTGTGTTGTTGTCCTGGAGTCTCTCTCTCTCTCACTGGTGCTGTCTGTTGTTGTCTGGGAGACTCATTCTCTCACCGGCACTGTCTGGTGTTGTCTAGGAGACTCTCTCTCTCTCACTGAGACACTCTCTCTCTCTCTCTCTCACTGGCGCTGTCTGTTGTTGTCTGGGAGACTCTCTATCTCACTGGTGCTGTCTGTTGTTGTCTGGGAGACTCATTCTCTCACCGGCACTGTCTGGTGTTGTCTAGGAGACTCTCTCTCTCTCTCACTGAGACACTCTCTCTCTCTCTCTCACTGGCGCTGTCTGTTGTCTAGAAGACTCTCTCTCTCACTGGCGCTGTCTGTTGTTGTCTGGGAGACTCTCTCTCTCACTGAGACACTCTCTCTCTCTCTCACTGGCACTGTCTGTTGTTGTCTGGGAGACTCTCTCACTGAGACACTCTCTCTCTCTCTCACTAGCGTTGTCTGTTGTTGTCTCGGAAACTCTCTCTCTCACTGAGACACTCTCTCTCTCTCACTGGTGCTGTCTGTTGTTGTCTGGGAGACTCTCTCTCTCACTGAGACACTCTCTCTCTCTCACTGGTGCTGTCTGTTGTTGTCTGGGAGACTCTCTCTCTCTCACCGGCACTGTCTGTTGTTGTCTGGGAGACTCTCTCTCTCTCATTGAGACTCTCTCTCTCTCTCACTGAGACACTCTCTCTCTCTCACTGGTGCTGTCTGTTGTTGTCTGGGAAACTCTCTCACTCACTGAGACACTCTCTTTCTCTCACTGGTGCTGTCTGTTGTTGTCAGGGAGACTCTCTCTCTCACTGGTGCTGTCTGTTGTTGTCTGGGAAACTCTCTCTCTCTCACTGGCACTGTCTGTTGTTGTCTGGGAAACTCTCTCGCTCACTGAGACACTCTCTCTCTCTCACTGGTGCTGTCTGTTGTTGTCTGGGAGACTCTCTCTCTCTCACCGGCACTGTCTGTTGTTGTCTGGGAGACTCTCTCTCTCTCTCACTGAGACTCTCTCTCTCTCTCACTGAGACTCTCTCTCTCTCTCACTGAGACTCTCTCTCTCTCTCACTGAGACTCTCTCTCTCTCTCACTGAGACTCTCTCTCTCTCTCACTGAGACTCTCTCTCTCTCACTGAGACTCTCTCTCTCTCTCACTGAGACTCTCTCTCTCTCTCACTGAGACTCTCTCTCTCTCTCACTGAGACTCTCTCTCCCTCTCACTGAGACTCTCTCTCCCTCTCACTGAGACTCTCTCTCCCTCTCACTGAGACTCTCTCTCTCTCTCTCTCACTGAGACTCTCTCTCTCTCTCACTGAGACTCTCTCTCTCTCTCACTGAGACTCTCTCTCACTGGCGCTGTCTGTTGTTGTCTGGGAGACTCACTCTCTCACTGAGACACTCTCTCTCTCACTGGTGCTGTCTGTTGTTCCTGGGAGACTCTCTCTCTCTCACACTGACGTGTCTGTTGTGTCTGGGAGACTCTCTCTCTCTCTCACCGGCACTGTCTCTTCTTGTCTAGGAGACTCTCTCTCTCTCACTGATGCTGTCTGTTATTGTCTAGGAGACTCTCTCTCTCACTGGTGCTGTCTGTTGTTGTCTGGGAGACTCTCTCTCTCACTGGCACTGTGTTGTTGGCCTGGAGTCTCTCTCTCTCTCTCACTGGTTTGTCTGTTGTTGTCTGGGAGACTCTCTCTCTCACTGGTTTGTCTGTTGTTGTCTGGGAGACTCTCTTTCTCACTGGCACTGTGTTGTTGTCCTGGAGTCTCTCTCTCTCTCACTGGTGCTGTCTGTTGTTGTCTGGGAGACTCTCTCTCTCACTGGTGCTGTCTGTTGTCTGGGAGACTCTCTCTCTCACTGGCACTGTGTTGTTGTCCTGGAGTCTCTCTCTCTCTCCCACTGGTTTGTCTGTTGTTGTCTGGGAGACTCTCTCTCTCACTGGTTTGTCTGTTGTTGTCTGGGAGACTCTCTCTCTCACTGGCACTGTGTTGTTGTCCTGGAGTCTCTCTCTCTCTCACTGGTGCTGTCTGTTGTTGTCTGGGAGACTCTCTCTCTCACTGGTGCTGTCTGTTGTCTGGGAGACTCTCTCTCTCACTGGCACTGTGTTGTTGTCCTGGAGTCTCTCTCTCTCTCCCACTGGTTTGTCTGTTGTTGTCTGGGAGACTCTCTCTCTCACTGGTTTGTCTGTTGTTGTCTGGGAGACTCTCTCTCTCACTGGCACTGTGTTGTTGTCCTGGAGTCTCTCTCTCTCTCACTGGTGCTGTCTGTTGTTGTCTGGGAGACTCTCTCTCTCACTGGTGCTGTCTGTTGTTGTCTGGGAGACTCTCTCTCTCACTGGTGCTGTCTGTTGTTGTCTGGGAGACTCTCTCTCTCACTGGTGCTGTCTGTTGTTGTCTGGGAGACTCTCTCTCTCACTGGCACTGTGTTGTTGTCCTGGAGTCTCTCTCTTTCTCTCACTGGTGCTGTCTGTTGTTGTCTGGGAGACTCTCTCTCTCACTGGTGCTGTCTGTTGTTGTCTGGGAGACTCTCTCTCTCACTGGCACTGTGTTGTTGTCCTGGAGTCTCTCTCTTTCTCTCACTGGTGCTGTCTGTTGTCTGGGAGACTCTCTCTCTCACTGGCACTGTGTTGTTGTCCTGGAGTCTCTCTCTCTCTCACTGGTGCTGTCTGTTGTTGTCTGGGAGACTCTCTCTCTCACTGGTGCTGTCTGTTGTTGTCTGGGAGACTCTCTCTCTCACTGGCACTGTGTTGTTGTCCTGGAGTCTCTCTCTCTCTCTCACTGGCGCTGTCTGTTGTTGTCTGGGAAACTCTCTCTCTCACTGAGACACTCTCTCTCTCTCACTGGTGCTATCTGTTGTTGTCTGGGAGATTCTCTCTCTCTCTCTCACTGGCACTGTCTGCTGTTGTCTGGGAGACTCTGTCTCTCTCACTGGCACTGTCTGTGTTGTTGTTTGGGAGACTCACTCTCTCTCACTGGCACTGTCTGTTGTTGTCTGGGAGATACTTACTCTCTCTCTCTCCGGCACTGTCTGTTGTTGTCTGGAAGAATCTCTCTCTCTCTCTCTCTCACAGCGGCACTGACTGACTGTCTGTCTCTCTTTCTCTCCGGCACTGTCTGTTGTTGTCTGGGAGATTCTCTATCTCACAGCTATCTCATCACATGGTTCAATGATGAACCAATTAACAGCAGCAGGCTTTCCTGCTTGGAGGAGGGTGTGGATCTGGAATGTGGTACAGTATCTATTCTCTCTGGACAGAAACACAGCATGCTGCAGTAACCTGCTGCATGGTGGCATGAGTCATTAAATCAACACGACCTGGAAAAACTGAGTGAAAAAGAGAGCGAGTGAATGAGCACATAGGGAGGGGAGGAAACCGCCCTGTTACCTTCCAACACCTCCCCACCTCAGTCATCTGTTTACAGCTCAGAATGGGCAAATTCATTCACTGCCTTATCACTGAATGAACCTTGTCCCCATTGCAATATTAGCAAGATATTCACTGACAGCAAAAATCACAACCCAACCTCTCAGAGGGCCACTGGCCAGGGAGCTGAGGGTAACCCACTGGCAATGGGTTATCTTTCAACCGACACACCCTCTGCTCCTGAAGGTGCGCAGACCAAGAGAGGAGTGAATGCTGGAGATGGGATTTCCAGGTTAGCGGACACCACCCCTCACAGGCACTGCCACCGGAACATCCCTGGATAAGGAGGAGACGGTGTTATTGGAAAAGCATTTTCTCCCAGCTTCACATCCAGCCAAAACCTGGACTCACATCGATATTCCTTCCTGAGTTCGAGACTCACAGGGGACAGCGTGAAACGCTGAACCCCTCCTCCACAGAACTCTGAGCCCAACCCGGCGGCCTCCGCCCCCAAACCCCCTCACCCGGGGGTCTCTCCTCCACCCCCTCTCCAAAACCCCTCACCCGGGGGCCTCCCCTCCACCCCCCTCCAAAACCCCTCACCCCGGGGGTCTCTCCTCCACCCCCCCCTCCAAACCCCCTCACCCGGGGGGTCTCTCCTCCACACCCCCCTCCAAAACCCCTCGCCCCGGGGGTCTCTCCTGCACCCCCCCTCCAAAACCCCTCGCCCGGGGGTCTCTCCTGCACCCCCCCTCCAAAACCCCTCACCCCGGGGGTCTCTCCTCCACCCCCCCTCCAAAACCCCTCACCCCGGGGGTCTCTCCTCCACCGCCCCCCCCAAAACCCCTCACCCTGGGAGTCTCTCCTCCAACCCCCCCCCTCAAACCCCCCCACCCGGGGGTCTCTCGCCCACTCCCCCCAAACCCCCTCACCCGGGGGTCTCTCCTCCACCTCCCCCTCCAAAAGCCCTCACCCTGGGGGTCTCTCCTCCAACCCCCCACACCAAACAACCTCGCCCAGGGGTCTCTCCTCCAACCCCCCTCCAAAAGCCCTCACTCTGAGGGCCTCTCCTCCAACCCCCCCACCCCAAACCCCCTCGCCCGGGGGTCTCTCCTCCACCCCCCCTCCAAAAGCCCTCACGCTGGGGGTCTCGCCTCCATCCCCCCACCCCAAACCCATTCACCTGGGGGTCTCTCCTCCAACCCCCCAAATCCACTCGCCCGGGGGTCTCTCCCCCACCCTCCCCCCAAACCCCCTCACCCAGGGGTCTCTCCTCCAACTCCCCAAACACCCTCGCCTGGGGGTCTCTCCTCCAACCCCCAACAAACCCCCTCACCCGGGGGTCTCTCCATCATCCCCCCCAAACCCCCTCACCCAGGGGTCTCTCCCCGGCCCCGCCAAACCCCCTCACCCAGGGGTCTCACCACCAACACCCCCACCCGGAGTCTACCTCCCACCCCCCATAAACTCCCTCACCTGGGGGTCACCCCCCGCTCCCCCCAAACCCCCTCACCCGGGGGTCTCTCCTCCACCCCCACAAACCCCCTCAGCCGGGGGTCTCTCACCCTTCTCCCACAAACCCCCACACCAGGGGATCTCTCCTCCACCCCACCCCAAAACCCCTCACCCGGGGATCTCTCCCCCACACTCCCAAATCGCCTCGCCCAGGGCTGCTCCCCCAACAATCCTGGAGTTACTGGATTTTGACCCAGACCACAATAAAGGAAACAGCGATGCATTTCCATGTCTGAGGGACTGCCGCACTGTCAGAGGGTCAGTACTGAGGGAGTGCTGCACTGTCAGAGGGTCAGTACTGAGGGAGTGCTGCACTGTCAGAGGGTCAGTACTGAGGTAGTGCTGCACTGTCAGAGGGTCAGTACTGAGGGAGAGCTGCACTGTCAGAGGGTCAGTACTGAGGGAGTGCTGCACTGTCAGAGGGTCAGTACTGAGGGAGTGCTGCACTGTCAGAGGGTCAGTACTGAGAGAGTTCTGCACTGTCAGAGGGTCAGTACTGAGGGAGTGCTGCACTGTCAGAGGGTCAGTACTGAGGGAGTGCCGCACTGTCAGAGGGTCAGCACTGAGGGAGTGCCGCACTGTCAGAGGGTCAGTACTGAGGGAGAGCCGCACTGTCAGAGGGTCAGTACTGAGGGAGTGCTGCACTGTCAGAGGGTCAGTACTGAGGGAGTGCTGCACTGTCAGAGGGTCAGTACTGAGGGAGTGCTGCACTGTCAGAGGGTCAGTACTGAGGGAATGCAGCACTGTCAGAGGGTCAGTGCTGAGGGAGTGCTGCACTGTCAGAGGGTCAGTACTGAGGGAGTGCTGCACTGTCAGAGGGTCAGTACTGAGGGAGTGCTGCACTGTCAGAGGGTCAGTACTGAGGGAGTGCTGCACTGTCAGAGGGTCAGTACTGAGGGAGTGCTGCACTGTCAGAGGGTCAGTACTAAGGGAGTGCCGCACTGTCAGAGGGTCAGTACTGAGGGAGTGCCACACTGTCAGAGGGTCAGTACTGAGGGAGTGCCACACTGTCAGAGGGTCAGTACTGAGGGAGTGCTGCACTGTCAGAGGCTCAGTACTGAGGGAGTGCCGCACTGTCAGAGGGTCAGTACTGAGGGAGTGCTGCACTGTCAGAGGGTCAGTACTGAGGGAGTGCCGCACTGTCAGAGGGTCAGTACTGAGGGAGTGCAACAGTGTCAGAGGGTCAGTACTGAGGGAGTGCCGCATTGTCAGAGGGTCAGTACTGAGGGAGTGCTGCACTGTCAGAGGGTCATTACTGAGGGAGTGCTGTACTGTCAGAGGGTCAGTACTGAGCGAGTGCTGCACTGTCAGAGGGTCAGTATTGAGGGAGTGCTGCACTGTCAGAGGGTCAGTACTGAAGGAGTGCGGCAGTGTCAGAGGGTCAGTACTGACGGAGTGCCGCACTGTCAGAGGGTCAGTACTGAGGGAGTGCCGCACTGTCAGAGGGTCAGTACTGAGGGAGTGCCGCACTGTCAGAGGGTCAGTACTGAGGGAGTGCTGCACTGTCAGAGGGTCAGTACTGAGGGAGTGCTGCACTGTCAGAGGGTCAGTACTGAGGGAGTGCTGCACTGTCAGAGGGTCAGTACTGAGGGAGTGCTGCACTGTCAGAGGGTCAGTACTGAGGGAGTGCTGCACTGTCAGAGGGTCAGTACTGAGGGAGTGCTGCACTGTCAGAGGGTCAGTACTGAGGGAGTGCTGCACTGTCAGAGGGTCAGTACTGAGGGAGTGCTGCACTGTCAGAGGGTCAGTACTGAGGGAGTGCTGCACTGTCAGAGGGTCAGTACTGAGGGAGTGCCGCACTGTCAGAGGGTCAGCACTGAGGGAGTGCTGTACGGTCAGAGTCAGTACTGAGGGAGTGCTGCACTGTCAGAGGGTCAGTACTGAGGGAGTGCTGCACTGTCAGAGGGTCAGTACTGAGGGAGTGCTGCACAGTCAGAGGGTCAGTAATGAGGGAGTGTTGCACTGTCAGAGGGTCAGTACTGAGGGAGTGCTGTACGGTCAGAGTCAGTACTGAGGGAGTGCTGCACTGTCAGAGGGTCAGTACTGACGGAGTGCTGCACTGTCAGAGGGTCAGTACTGACGGAGTGCTGCACTGTCAGAGGGTCAGTACTGAGGGAGTGCCGCACTGTCAGAGGGTCAGTACTGAGGGAGTGCTGCACTGTCAGAGGGTCAGTACTGAGGGAGTGCTGCACTGTCAGAGGGTCAGTACTGAGGGAGTGCTGCACTGTCGGAGGGTCAGTACTGAGGGAGTGCTGCACTGTCGGAGGGTCAGTACTGAGGGAGTGCTGCACTGTCGGAGGATCAGTACTGAGGGAGTGCTGCACTGTCAGAGGGTCAGTACTGAGGGAGTGCTGCACTGTCAGAGGGTTAGTACTGAGAGAGTGCTGCACTGTCGGAGGATCAGTACTGAGGGAGTGCTGCACTGTCAGAGGGTCAGTACTGAGGGAGTGCTGCACTGTCAGAGGGTCAGTACTGAGGGAGTGCTGCACTGTCAGAGGGTCAGTACTGAGGGAGTGCTGCACTGTCGGAGGATCAGTACTGAGGGAGTGCTGCACTGTCAGAGGGTCAGTACTGAGGGAGTGCTGCACTGTCAGAGGGTCAGTACTGAGGGAGTGCTGCACTGTCGGCGGATCAGTACTGAGGGAGTGCTGCACTGTCAGAGGGTCAGTACTGAGGGAGTGCTGCACTGTCAGAGGGTCAGTACTGAGGGAGTGCTGCACTGTCAGAGGGTCAGTACTGAGGGAGTGCTGCACTGTCAGAGGGTTAGTCTCTTGTCTCTTTATCCAAATCACTTGTAATTTATCTAAAACAGTCCTGATCACAGGTGTGAAGCTAAAAGACTGATGGGATGGAACTGTGCTCATCTTTACTGAACCCCTCGCGAATACTCCAATGGGCGCAGGTTCTAAAGCCAACAGGGAAGTCTGAGATCTGGAATCAAAGCAAAATATCCCTGTTGTTTGTAAAGAAAAAAGCAGCTTCATTCTTCACTTAGGGAAGGGAAGCTGTCATCATTCCCCAGTCTGGATGTATATGTGACTGTCGTCCCACAATAACATCGCTCTTCAAGTGGTCCAGCATGCCCAGCTGACACTGACCAAGACTGAGTAAACAGGGTAAGAAAAAAAGTCAGCCTTACGAGCCACAAACACATCCTGTGAATCGACTGTAATTACCTCCATTAGCGCTGTGTAAAAATAGAATGAGATTGGCCAATTTCCATTGGTCTGACACACATCCACACCCAACAGAGAGGCAAACATAGCTGAAGCCTCTGTCATTGTCCCAGCTCACTGTGGGGCTGTGTGTGTATCACAGAATCACACAGTGCAGAAGAGGCCCTTCGGCCCATCGAGTCTGCACTGACATGTGAGAAAACCCTTGGGCTCTGACAATTGTCTCCAGTTTGCACAATGATGTACTTGAAGTTTCCATTTACCCATTATCATAATCGTCCAGAAACAAATCTAAGCTCAGATTCACCTCTTCATCGGTATCCTGAGGGGACAGGTCTGTCACTGTGTATATAACACTGGGGTACAGTACTAGTGGGGGCAGGTCTGTCACTGTGTAACACTGGGGTACAGTACTGGTGGGGACAGGTCTGTCACTGTATAACACTGGGGTACAGTACTGGTGGGGGCAGGTCTGTCACTGTGTAACACTGGGGTACAGTACTGGTGGGGACCGGTCTGTCACTGTATAACACTGGGGTACAGTACTGGTGGGGGCAGGTCTGTCACTGTATAACACTGGGGTACAGTACTGGTGGGGACCGGTCTGTCACTGTATAACACTGGGGTACAGTACTGGTGGGGACAGGTCTGTCACTGTATAACACTGGGGTACAGTACTGGTGGGGACAGGTCTGTCACTGTATAACACTGGGGTACAGTACTAGTGGGGGCAGGTCTGTCACTGTATAACACTGGGGAACAGCACTGGTGGGGACCGGTCTGTCACTGTATAACACTGGGGTACAGTACTGGTGGGGACGGGTCTGTCACTGTATAACACTGGGGTACAGTACTGGTGGGGATAGGTCTGTCACTGTATAGCACTGGGCTACAGTACTGGTGGGGACAGGTCTGTCACTGTATACCACTGGGGTACAGCACTGGTGGGGACTGGTCTGTCACTGTATAACACTGGGGTACGGTACTGGTGGGGACGGGTCTGTCACTGTATAACACTGGGGTACAGTACTGGTGGGGACAGGTCTGTCACTGTATAGCACTGGGCTACAGTACTGGTGGGGACAGGTCTGTCACTGTATACCACTGGGGTACAGCACTGGTGGGGACCGGTCTGTCACTGTATAACACTGGGGTACAGTACTGGTGGCGACGGGACTGTCACAGTATAACACTGGGGTACAGCACTGGTGGGGACCGGTCTGTCACTGTATAACACTGGGGTACAGTACTGGTGGGGACGGGTCTGTCACTGTATAACACTGGGGTACAGTACTGGTGGGGACAGGTCTGTCACTGTATAGCACTGGGCTACAGTACTGGTGGGGACAGGTCTGTCACTGTATACCACTGGGGAACAGTACTGGTGGGGACAGGTCTGTCACTGTATAAAGCTGGGGTACAATACTGGTGGCGACAGGTCAGTCACTGTATAACACTGGGGTACAGTACTGGTGGGGACAGGTCTGTCACTGTATAACGCTGGGGTACAGTACTGGTGGGGACAGGTCTGTCACTGTATAACACTGGGGTACAGTACTGGTGGGAACAGCTCTGTCACTGTATAACACTGGGGTACAGTACTGGTGGGGAAAGGTCTGTCACTGTATAGCACTGGGATACATTACTGGTGGGGACAGGTCTGTCACTGTAACACTGGGGTACCGTACTGGTGGGGACAGGTCTGTCACTGTACAACACAGGGATACAGTACTGTGTGGACAGGTCTGTCACTGTATAACACTGGGGTACAGTACTGGTGGGGACAGGTCTGTCACTGTATAACACTGGGGAACAGTACTGGTGGGGACAGGTCTGTCACTGTATAACACTGGGGTACAGTACTGGTGGGGACAGGTCAGTCACAGTATAACACTGGGGTACAGTACTGGTGGGGACAGGTCTGTCACTGTACAACACTGGGGTACAGTACTGGTGTGGACAGGTCTGTCACTGTATAACACTGGGGTACAGTACTGGTGGGGACAGGCCTGTCACTGTATAACACTGGGTACATTACTGGTGGGGACAGGTCTGTCACTATAACACTGGGGTTTAGCACTGGTGGAGGGGGAGAGGTCTGTTACTGTATAACACTGGGGTACAGAACTGGTGGGGACAGGTCTGTCACTGTATAACACTGGGGTACAATACTGGTGGGGACAGGTCTGTCACTGTATAACACTGGGGTACAGCACTGGTGGGGAACGGTCTGTCACTGTATAACACTGGGGTACAGTACTGGTGGGGACCGGTCAGTCAGTGTATAACACTGGGGTACAGTACTGGTGGTGACAGGTCTGTCACTGTATAGCACTGCGGTACAGTACTGGTGGGGAGAGGTCTGTCACTGTATAACACTGGGGTACAGTACTGGTGGGGACAGGTCTGTCACTATAACACTGGGGTACAGTACTGGTGGTGACAGGTCTGTCACTGTATAACACTGGGGTACAGTACTGGTGGGGACAGGTCTGTCACTATAACACTGGGGTTAAGCACTGGTGGGGAGAGGTCTGTCACTGTATAACACTGGGGTACAGTACTGGTGGGGACAGGTCTGTCACTGTACAACACAGGGGTACAGTACTGTGTGGACAGGTCTGTCAGTGTATAACACTGGGGTACAGTACTGGTGGGGACAGGTCTGTCACAGTGTATATAACACTGTGGTACAGTCCTGGTGGGGACAGGTCTGTCACTGTATAACACTGGGGTACAGTACTGGTGGGGACTGGTCTGGCACTGTATAACACTGGGGTACAGTACTGGTGGGGACAGGTCTGTCACTGTATACCACTGGGGAACAGTACTGGTGGGGACAGGTCTGTCACTGGATATAACACTGGGGTACAGTACTGATGGGGACAGGACTGTCACTGTATAACGCTGGGGTACAATACTGGTGGCGACAGGTCTGTCACTGTATAACGCTGGGGTACAGTACTGGTGGGGACAGGTCCGTCACTGTATAACACTGGGGTACAGTACTGGTGGGGACAGCTCTGTCACTGTATAACACTGGGGTACAGTACTGATGGGGACAGGTCTGTCACTGTATAAAGCTGGGGTACAATACTGGTGGTGACAGGTCTGTCACTGTAACACTGGGGTATAGTACTGGTGGAAACAGGTCTGTCACTGTGTATATCACACTGGGGTACAGTACTGGTGGGGTCAGGTCTGTCACTCTATAACACCCGGGTACAGTACAGGTGGGGACAGGTCTGTCACTATAACACTGGGATACAGTACTGGTGGGGACAGGTCTGTCACTGTACAACACAGGGATGCAGTACTGTGTGGACAGGTCTGTCACTGTATAACACTGGGGTACAGTACTGGTGGGGACAGGTCTGTCACTGTATACCACTGGGGAACAGTACTGGTGGGGACAGGTCTGTCACTGTATAACACTGGGGTACAGTACTGGTGGGGACAGGTCAGTCACAGTATAACACTGGGGTACAGTACTGGTGGGGACAGGTCTGTCACTGTACAACACTGGGGTACAGTACTGGTGTGGACAGGTCTGTCACTGTATAGCACTGGGGTACAGTACTGGTGGGGACAGGCCTGTCAATGTATAACACTGGGTACATTACTGGTGGGGACAGGTCTGTCACTATAACACTGGGGTTTAGCACTGGTGGGGGGGGAGAGGTCTGTTACTGTATAACACTGGGTTACAGAACTGGTGGGGACAGGTCTGTCACTGTATAACACTGGGGTACAATACTGGTGGGGACAGGTCTGTCACTGTATAACACTGGGGTACAGCACTGGTGGGGAACGGTCTGTCACTGTATAACCCTGGGGTACAGTACTGGTGGGGACCAGTCAGTCAGTGTATAACACTGGGGTACAGTACTGGTGGGGACAGGTCTGTCACTGTGTATATAACACTGGGGTGCAGCACTGGTGGGGACCGGTCTGTCACTGTATAACACTGGGGAACAGTACTGGTGGGGACAGGTCTGTCACTGTGTATATAACACTGGGGTACAGTACTGGTGGTGACAGGTCTGTCACTGTATAGCACTGCGGTACAGTACTGGTGGGGACAGGTCAGTCACAGTATAACACTGGGGTACAGTACTGGTGGGGACAGGTCTGTCACTGTACAACACTGGGGTACAGTACTGGTGGGGACAGGCCTGTCACTGTATAACACTGGGTACATTACAGGTGGGGACAGGTCTGTCACTATAACACTGGGGTTTAGCACTGGTGGAGGGGGAGAGGTCTGTTACTGTATAACACTGGGGTACAGAACTGGTGGGGACAGGTCTGTCACTGTATAACACTGGGGTACAATACTGGTGGGGACAGGTCTGTCACTGTATAACACTGGGGTACAGCACTGGTGGGGAACGGTCTGTCACTGTATAACACTGGGGTACAGTACTGGTGGGGACCGGTCAGTCAGTGTATAACACTGGGGTACAGTACTGGTGGTGACAGGTCTGTCACTGTATAGCACTGCGGTACAGTACTGGTGGGCAGAGGTCTGTCACTGTATAACACTGGGGTACAGTACTGGTGGGGACAGGTCTGTCACTATAACACAGGGGTACAGTACTGGTGGTGACAGGTCTGTCACTGTATAACACTGGGGTACAGTACTGGTGGGGACAGGTCTGTCACTGTACAACACAGGGGTACAGTACTGTGTGGACAGGTCTGTCAGTGTATAACACTGGGGTACAGTACTGGTGGGGACAGGTCTGTCACAGTGTATATAACACTGGGGTACAGTCCTGGTGGGGACAGGTCTGTCACTGTATAACACTGGGGTACAGTACTGGTGGGGACTGGTCTGGCACTGTATAACACTGGGGTACAGTACTGGTGGGGACAGGTCTGTCACTGTATACCACTGGGGAACAGTACTGGTGGGGACAAGTCTGTCACTGGATATAACACTGGGGTACAGAACTGATGGGGACAGGACTGTCACTGTATAACGCTGGGGTACAATACTGGTGGCGACAGGTCTGTCACTGTATAACGCTGGGGTACAGTACTGGTGGGGACAGGTCCATCACTGTATAACACTGGGGTACAGTACTGGTGGGGACAGCTCTGTCACTGTATAACACTGGGGTACAGTACTGATGGGGACAGGTCTGTCACTGTATACCACTGGGGAACAGTACTGGTGGGGACAGGTCTGTCACTGTATAAAGCTGGGGTACAATACTGGTGGTGACAGGTCTGTCACTGTAACACTGGGGTACAGTACTGGTGGAAACAGGTCTGTCACTGTGTATATCACACTGGGGTACAGTACTGGTGGGGTCAGGTCTGTCACTCTATAACACCGGGGTACAGTACAGGCGGGGACAGGTCTGTCACTATAACACTGGGATACAGTACTGGTGGGGACAGGTCTGTCACTGTACAACACAGGGATACAGTACTGTGTGGACAGGTCTGTCACTGTATAACACTGGGGTACAGTACTGGTGGGGACAGGTCTGTCACTGTATACCACTGGGGAACAGTACTGGTGGGGACAGGTCTGTCACTGTATAACACTGGGGTACAGTACTGGTGGGGACAGGTCAGTCACAGTATAACACTGGGGTACAGTACTGGTGGGGACAGGTCTGTCACTGTACAACACTGGGGTACAGTACTGGTGTGGACAGGTCTGTCACTGTATAACACTGGGGTACAGTACTGGTGGGGACAGGCCTGTCAATGTATAACACTGGGTACATTACTGGTGGGGACAGGTCTGTCACTATAACACTGGGGTTTAGCACTGGTGGGGGGGGAGAGGTCTGTTACTGTATAACACTGGGTTACAGAACTGGTGGGGACAGGTCTGTCACTGTAGAACACTGGGGTACAATACTGGTGGGGACAGGTCTGTCACTGTATAACACTGGGGTACAGCACTGGTGGGGAACGGTCTGTCACTGTATAACACTGGGGTACAGTACTGGTGGGGACCAGTCAGTCAGTGTATAACACTGGGGTACAGTACTGGTGGCGACAGGTCTGTCACTGTGTATATAACACTGGGGTGCTGCACTGGTGGGGACCGGTCTGTCACTGTATAACACTGGGGAACAGTACTGGTGGGGACAGGTCAGTCACTGTGTATATAACACTGGGGTACAGTACTGGTGGGGACAGGTCTGTCACTGTGTATATAACACTGGGGTACAGTACTAGTGGGGGCAGGTCTGTCACTGTGTAACACTGGGGTACAGTACTGGTGGGGACCGGTCTGTCACTGTATAACACTGGGGTACAGTACTGGTGGGGACAGGTCTGTCACTGTATAACACTGGGGTACAGTACAAGTGGGGGCAGGTCTGTCACTGTATAACACTGGGGTACAGCACTGGTGGGGACCGGTCTGTCACTGTATAACACTGGGGTACAGTACTGGTGGGGACGGGTCTGTCACTGTATAACACTGGGGTACAGTACTGGTGGGGATAGGTCTGTCACTGTATAGCACTGGGCTACAGTACTGGTGGAGACAGGACTGTCACTGTATACCACTGGGGTACAGCACTGGTGGGGACTGGTCTGTCACTGTATAACACTGGGGTACAGTACTGGTGAGGACGGCACTGTCACTGTATAACACTGGGGTACAGCACTGGTGGGGACCGGTCTGTCACTATATAACACTGGGGTACAGTACAGGTGGGGACGGGTCTGTCACTGTATAACACTGGGGTACAGCACTGGTGGGGACCGGTCTGTCACTGTATAACACTGGGGTACAGTACTGGTGGGGACGGGTCTGTCACTGTATAACACTGGGGTACAGTACTGGTGGGGACAGGTCTGTCACTGTATAGCACTGGGCTACAGTACTGGTGGGGACAGGTCTGTCACTGTATAACACTGGGGTACAGTACTGGTGGGGACAGGCCTGTCACTGTATAACACTGGGTACATTACTGGTGGGGACAGGTCTGTCACTATAACACTGGGGTTTAGCACTGGTGGGGGGGGGAGAGGTCTGTTACTGTATAACACTGGGGTACAGAACTGGTGGGGACAGGTCTGTCGCTGTATAACACAGGGGTACAATACTGGTGGGGACAGGTCTGTCACTGTATAACACTGGGGTACAGCACTGGTGGGGAATGGTCTGTCACTGTATAACACTGGGGTACAGTACTGGTGGGAACAGCTCTGTCACTGTATAACACTGGGGTACAGTACTGGTGGGGAAAGGTCTGTCACTGTATAGCATTGGGATACATTACTGGTGGGGACAGGTCTGTCACTGTAACACTGGGGTACAGTACTAGTGGGCACAGGTCTGTCACTGTACAACACAGGGATACAGTACTGTGTGGACAGCTCTGTCACTGTATAACACTGGGGTACAGTACTGGTGGGGACAGGTCTGTCACTGTATAACACTGGGGAACAGTACTGGTGGGGACAGGTCTGTCACTGTATAACACTGGGGTACAGTACTGGTGGGGACAGGTCAGTCACAGTATAACACTGGGGTACAGTACTGGTGGGGACAGGTCTGTCACTGTACAACACTGGGGTACAGTACTGGTGTGGACAGGTCTGTCACTGTATAACACTGGGGTACAGTACTGGTGGGGACAGGCCTGTCACTGTATAACACTGGGTACATTACTGGTGGGGACAGGTCTGTCACTATAACACTGGGGTTAAGCACTGGTGGGGGGGGAGAGGTCTGTTACTGTATAACACTGGGGTACAGAACTGGTGGGGACAGGTCTGTCACTATAACACTGGGGTACAGTACTGGTGGTGACAGGTCTGTCACTGTATAACACTGGGGTACAGTACTGGTGGGGACAGGTCTGTCACTATAACACTGGGGTTAAGCACTGGTGGGGAGAGGTCTGTCACTGTATAACACTGGGGTACAGTACTGGTGGGGACAGGTCTGTCACTGTATAACACTGGGGTACAGTACTGGTGGGGACAGGTCTGTCACTGTATAACACTGGGGTACAGTACAAGTGGGGGCAGGTCTGTCACTGTATAACACTGGGGTACAGCACTGGTGGGGACCGGTCTGTCACTGTATAACACTGGGGTACAGTACTGGTGGGGACGGGTCTGTCACTGTATAACACTGGGGTACAGTACTGGTGGGGATAGGTCTGTCACTGAATAGCACTGGGCTACAGTACTGGTGGAGACAGGACTGTCACTGTATACCACTGGGGTACAGCACTGGTGGGGACTGGTCTGTCACTGTATAACACTGGGGTACAGTACAGGTGAGGACGGCACTGTCACTGTATAACACTGGGGTACAGCACTGGTGGGGACCGGTCTGTCACTGTATAACACTGGGGCACAGTACAGGTGGGGACAGGTCTGTCACTGTATAACACTGGGGTACAGCACTGGTGGGGACCGGTCTGTCACTGTATAACACTGGGGTACAGTACTGGTGGGGACGGGTCTGTCACTGTATAACACTGGGGTACAGTACTGGTGGGGACAGGTCTGTCACTGTATAGCACTGGGCTACAGTACTGGTGGGGACAGGTCTGTCACTGTATACCACTGGGGTACAGCACTGGTGGGGACAGGTCTGTCACTGTATAACACTGGGGTACAGTACTGGTGGCGACGGGACTGTCACTGTATAACACTGGGGTACAGCACTGGTGGGGGACCGGTCTGTCACTGTATAACACTGGGGTACAGTACTGGTGGGGACGGGTCTGTCACTGTATAACACTGGGGTACAGTACTGGTGGGGACAGGTCTGTCACTGTATAGCACTGGGCTACAGTACTGGTGGGGACAGGTCTGTCACTGTATACCACTGGGGAACAGTACTGGTGGGGACAGGTCTGTCACTGTAAAAAGCTGGGGTACAATACTGGTGGCGACAGGTCTGTCACTGTATAACACTGGGGTACAGTACTGGTGGGGACAGGTCTGTCACTGTATAACGCTGGGGTACAGTACTGGTGGGGACAGGTCTGTCACTGTATAACACTGGGGTACAGTACTGGTGGGAACAGCTCTGTCACTGTATAACACTGGGGTACAGTACTGGTGGGGAAAGGTCTGTCACTGTATAGCACTGGGATACATTACTGGTGGGGACAGGTCTGTCACTGTAACACTGGGGTACAGTACTAGTGGGCACAGGTCTGTCACTGTACAACACAGGGATACAGTACTGTGTGGACAGGTCTGTCACTGTATAACACTGGGGTACAGTACTGGTGGGGACAGGTCTGTCACTGTATAACACTGGGGAACAGTACTGGTGGGGACAGGTCTGTCACTGTATAACACTGGGGTACAGTACTGGTGGGGACAGGTCAGTCACAGTATAACACTGGGGTACAGTACTGGTGGGGACAGGTCTGTCACTGTACAACACTGGGGTACAGTACAGGTGTGGACAGGTCTGTCACTGTATAACACTGGGGTACAGTACTGGTGGGGACAGGCCTGTCACTGTATAACACTGGGTACATTACTGGTGGGGACAGGTCTGTCACTATAACACTGGGGTTTAGCACTGGTGGGGGGGGAGAGGTCTGTTACTGTATAACACTGGGGTACAGAACTGGTGGGGACAGGTCTGTCACTGTATAACACTGGGGTACAATACTGGTGGGGACAGGTCTGTCACTGTATAACACTGGGGTACAGCACTGGTGGGGAACGGTCTGTCACTGTATAACACTGGGGTACAGTACTGGTGGGGACCGGTCAGTCAGTGTATAACACTGGGGTACAGTACTGGTGGTGACAGGTCTGTCACTGTATAGCACTGCGGTACAGTACTGGTGGGGAGAGGTCTGTCACTGTATAACACTGGGGTACAGTACTGGTGGGGACAGGTCTGTCACTATAACACTGGGGTACAGTACTGGTGGTGACAGGTCTGTCACTGTATAACACTGGGGTACAGTACTGGTGGGGACAGGTCTGTCACTATAACACTGGGGTTAAGCACTGGTGGGGAGAGGTCTGTCACTGTATAACACTGGGGTACAGTACTGGTGGGGACAGGTCTGTCACTGTATAGCACTGGGCTACAGTACTGGTGGGGACAGGTCTGTCACTGTATACCACTGGGGTACAGCACTGGTGGGGACCGGTCTGTCACTGTATAACACTGGGGTACAGTACTGGTGGCGACGGGACTGTCACTGTATAACACTGGGGTAGAGCACTGGTGGGGAATGGTCTGTCACTGTATAACACTGGGGTACAGTACTGGTGGGAACAGCTCTGTCACTGTATAACACTGGGGTACAGTACTGGTGGGGAAAGGTCTGTCACTGTATAGCATTGGGATACATTACTGGTGGGGACAGGTCTGTCACTGTAACACTGGGGTACAGTACTAGTGGGCACAGGTCTGTCACTGTACAACACAGGGATACAGTACTGTGTGGACAGCTCTGTCACTGTATAACACTGGGGTACAGTACTGGTGGGGACAGGTCTGTCACTGTATAACACTGGGGAACAGTACTGGTGGGGACAGGTCTGTCACTGTATAACACTGGGGTACAGTACTGGTGGGGACAGGTCAGTCACAGTATAACACTGGGGTACAGTACTGGTGGGGACAGGTCTGTCACTGTACAACACTGGGGTACAGTACTGGTGTGGACAGGTCTGTCACTGTATAACACTGGGGTACAGTACTGGTGGGGACAGGCCTGTCACTGTATAACACTGGGTACATTACTGGTGGGGACAGGTCTGTCACTATAACACTGGGGTTAAGCACTGGTGGGGGGGGAGAGGTCTGTTACTGTATAACACTGGGGTACAGAACTGGTGGGGACAGGTCTGTCACTATAACACTGGGGTACAGTACTGGTGGTGACAGGTCTGTCACTGTATAACACTGGGGTACAGTACTGGTGGGGACAGGTCTGTCACTATAACACTGGGGTTAAGCACTGGTGGGGAGAGGTCTGTCACTGTATAACACTGGGGTACAGTACTGGTGGGGACAGGTCTGTCACTGTATAACACTGGGGTACAGTACTGGTGGGGACAGGTCTGTCACTGTATAACACTGGGGTACAGTACAAGTGGGGGCAGGTCTGTCACTGTATAACACTGGGGTACAGCACTGGTGGGGACCGGTCTGTCACTGTATAACACTGGGGTACAGTACTGGTGGGGACGGGTCTGTCACTGTATAACACTGGGGTACAGTACTGGTGGGGATAGGTCTGTCACTGAATAGCACTGGGCTACAGTACTGGTGGAGACAGGACTGTCACTGTATACCACTGGGGTACAGCACTGGTGGGGACTGGTCTGTCACTGTATAACACTGGGGTACAGTACAGGTGAGGACGGCACTGTCACTGTATAACACTGGGGTACAGCACTGGTGGGGACCGGTCTGTCACTGTATAACACTGGGGTACAGTACAGGTGGGGACAGGTCTGTCACTGTATAACACTGGGGTACAGCACTGGTGGGGACCGGTCTGTCACTGTATAACACTGGGGTACAGTACTGGTGGGGACAGGTCTGTCACTGTATAGCACTGGGCTACAGTACTGGTGGGGACAGGTCTGTCACTGTATACCACTGGGGTACAGCACTGGTGGGGACAGGTCTGTCACTGTATAACACTGGGGTACAGTACTGGTGGCGACGGGACTGTCACTGTATAACACTGGGGTACAGCACTGGTGGGGACCGGTCTGTCACTGTATAACACTGGGGTACAGTACTGGTGGGGACGGGTCTGTCACTGTATAACACTGGGGTACAGTACTGGTGGGGACAGGTCTGTCACTGTATAGCACTGGGCTACAGTACTGGTGGGGACAGGTCTGTCACTGTATACCACTGGGGAACAGTACTGGTGGGGACAGGTCTGTCACTGTAAAAAGCTGGGGTACAATACTGGTGGCGACAGGTCTGTCACTGTATAACACTGGGGTACAGTACTGGTGGGGACAGGTCTGTCACTGTATAACGCTGGGGTACAGTACTGGTGGGGACAGGTCTGTCACTGTATAACACTGGGGTACAGTACTGGTGGGAACAGCTCTGTCACTGTATAACACTGGGGTACAGTACTGGTGGGGAAAGGTCTGTCACTGTATAGCACTGGGATACATTACTGGTGGGGACAGGTCTGTCACTGTAACACTGGGGTACAGTACTAGTGGGCACAGGTCTGTCACTGTACAACACAGGGATACAGTACTGTGTGGACAGGTCTGTCACTGTATAACACTGGGGTACAGTACTGGTGGGGACAGGTCTGTCACTGTATAACACTGGGGAACAGTACTGGTGGGGACAGGTCTGTCACTGTATAACACTGGGGTACAGTACTGGTGGGGACAGGTCAGTCACAGTATAACACTGGGGTACAGTACTGGTGGGGACAGGTCTGTCACTGTACAACACTGGGGTACAGTACAGGTGTGGACAGGTCTGTCACTGTATAACACTGGGGTACAGTACTGGTGGGGACAGGCCTGTCACTGTATAACACTGGGTACATTACTGGTGGGGACAGGTCTGTCACTATAACACTGGGGTTTAGCACTGGTGGGGGGGGAGAGGTCTGTTACTGTATAACACTGGGGTACAGAACTGGTGGGGACAGGTCTGTCACTGTATAACACTGGGGTACAATACTGGTGGGGACAGGTCTGTCACTGTATAACACTGGGGTACAGCACTGGTGGGGAACGGTCTGTCACTGTATAACACTGGGGTACAGTACTGGTGGGGGACCGGTCAGTCAGTGTATAACACTGGGGTACAGTACTGGTGGTGACAGGTCTGTCACTGTATAGCACTGCGGTACAGTACTGGTGGGGAGAGGTCTGTCACTGTATAACACTGGGGTACAGTACTGGTGGGGACAGGTCTGTCACTATAACACTGGGGTACAGTACTGGTGGTGACAGGTCTGTCACTGTATAACACTGGGGTACAGTACTGGTGGGGACAGGTCTGTCACTATAACACTGGGGTTAAGCACTGGTGGGGAGAGGTCTGTCACTGTATAACACTGGGGTACAGTACTGGTGGGGACAGGTCTGTCACTGTATAGCACTGGGCTACAGTACTGGTGGGGACAGGTCTGTCACTGTATACCACTGGGGTACAGCACTGGTGGGGACCGGTCTGTCACTGTATAACACTGGGGTACAGTACTGGTGGCGACGGGACTGTCACTGTATAACACTGGGGTAGAGCACTGGTGGGGACCGGTCTGTCACTGTATAACACTGGGGTACAGCACTGGTGGGGACGGGTCTGTCACTGTATAACACTGGGGTACAGTACTGGTGGGGACAGGTCTGTCACTGTATAGCACTGGGCTACAGTACTGGCGGGGACAGGTCTGTCAATGTATACCACTGGGGAACAGTACTGGTGGGGACAGGTCTGTCACTGTAAAAAGCTGGGGTACAATACTGGTGGCGACAGGTCTGTCACTGTATAACACTGGGGTACAGTACTGGTGGGGACAGGTCTGTCACTGTATAACGCTGGGGTACAGTACTGGTGGGGACAGGTCTGTCACTGTATAACACTGGGGTACAGTACTGGTAGGAACAGCTCTGTCACTGTATAACACTGGGGTACAGTACTGGTGGGGAAAGGTCTGTCACTGTATAGCACTGGGATACATTACTGGTGGGGACAGGTCTGTCACTGTAACACTGGGGTACAGTACTAGTGGGGACAGGTCTGTCACTGTACAACACAGGGATACAGTACTGTGTGGACAGGTCTGTCACTGTATAACACTGGGGTACAGTACTGGTGGGGACAGGTCTGTCACTGTATAACACTGGGGAACAGTACTGGTGGGGACAGGTCTGTCACTGTATAACACTGGGGTACAGTACTGGTGGGGACAGGTCAGTCACAGTATAACACTGGGGTACAGTACTGGTGGGGACAGGTCTGTCACTGTACAACACTGGGGTACAGTACTGGTGTGGACAGGTCTGTCACTGTATAACACTGGGGTACAGTACTGGTGGGGACAGGCCTGTCACTGTATAACACTGGGTACATTACTGGTGGGGACAGGTCTGTCACTATAACACTGGGGTTTAGCACTGGTCGGGGGGGAGAGGTCTGTTACTGTATAACACTGGGGTACAGAACTGGTGGGGACAGGTCTGTCACTGTATAACACTGGGGTACAATACTGGTGGGGACAGGTCTGTCACTGTATAACACTGGGGTACAGCACTGGTGGGGAACGGTCTGTCACTGTATAACACTGGGGTACAGTACTGGTGGGGACCGGTCAGTCAGTGTATAACACTGGGGTACAGTACTGGTGGTGACAGGTCTGTCACTGTATAGCACTGCGGTACAGTACTGGTGGGGAGAGGTCTGTCACTGTATAACACTGGGGTACAGTACTGGTGGGGACAGGTCTGTCACTATAACAC